>JAJIYU010016588.1:0-12072 GCA_030144865.1 Tinospora cordifolia | reverse complement strand
AGAGATCGGTCTTGGGAATGAATAGAAGAAGATCACCTTGAGATTATTATCATCATAACCATGGATGAGGTAAAAGATTCGAGACATCTTGGCATAGTGTTCTCGAAAATCCTTTTTTGAAAAAGTGCAGCACTTGGTAGAAAGAAATTGTTCTCTTGCTCGTTCTCTAACATGATCCAGAGGGCCGACAAACGTAATGTATAAATGATACATTAATTCCAAAAAAGGTCGGTTGAGAAAATGAACCTGTCTATATTCTTTGATATCAAGCCACCAGTCACGGAGACTACCAGAAAATTTGGTAACCAACTTTTCAATGACAAGGCGATTAGTGAGGCCTTTGAGTTTTTCAGAATGACACCAGGACAACAGGTCATGAAAGAAAAGAGGCCAATCATCATAGGGTAGTTTGTCCAAGTTAAAGGTATGAAAACCATTGGACTTGGTATGACTAGGTGGATGAGATGGAGGAGGAGTTGGTCCTGGAGGTCGAGGAGGCCCTAGAGGTTGCGAATCCATTTCTTCAGGTGGTGGATCAACATGAGATTTACTTGATTCACCTGTTTGGGATGCTACCAAAATATTGTCAGATTCGGATGAATCAGAGGTATAAGAAGAGGAGGAAGAGGAAAAAGAGTCATCATCTTCATCTTTATTTTGAGGAATACTATGATGAACTTCTGGTGTGGGTTCATCAATTTGGGCCATATGAGAAAGAAAATCAGCCAAGGTGTTTGGAGACGGTGTGTCAATGGTAAGAACCATCTTTTGTTTACCCTTGTCTTTTCGTCTATTGAAAAGACGTTCAGTAGCAGCAAGGTGAGATGGTGCAGGAGGAGGAGCCTGGGTTTCAAGAGGAGGAAAAGGTGAAGGCCGTTGTTTGTGCTGCTGATAGGCAGTTCATAACCAGTAGGGAAAAGTGAAGAGAAAACAGAAGAGGGTTTAGTTTGGGTAGGCACATAGTGAGGCTCATAAGAAGGAACAGCCGATGTCTTGGCTTGGATGTCTTGTAACTGAGTTTTGAGATATTTTTGTTCTCTTTGAGGGGAAGAAAAAGAGCAGATTTTTCAGCATAACTCTCGACAGAGGTGGCCAAGTCCATTAGCTCTTGATGGATTTGATCTAATCGATCATGAATAGCAATAATGAGCTGTTCTTGAGAGTCTTGTCACTGGATGAATGTATCTTGCTTTTGTGCCATAGCGTCTTGTTTTTGTGCAATGGATCTAAGGAGATAATTTTGAAACAAGGCATTATTAGATTGTCAATTGAGAACTGCTTCAGTATCTGTTAATGGTTTCAGTTCTGGTCCACATGGCATAATCTTGGTTTGTTTCACTTGATATTGCATGGGAAGACCAGTGAAATGATCTTCTGTCCTGTCATTAGGAGGAACCTAAGATAAGATAGATCCAAAAAGGACATTGCATTCTGGAGAAGCTTCTTCGGAGAGAAGGACAAAATATTGGAACCTTCCTGAAGGAGTATCTATGAGACCAACCTGAGGATCTCCTGCTTCATAACGTTCTTGAAGATTTCTTGGGAAAACTGTCTTTTTGGTTTTTCAGGAACATCATACTGCAAATCAAAATCATAATCTAGACAGCTTCGACACGTACAAGAAGAATCCCACCAATATGAGAAGAAGATGTTTCTGAAATATCAATCACATTCACATCTGCAATGGTGGCTTGTGAATGAGTGGTAGGATATTCAGGAAAAATGGTTTCAACCAATCCATTAGATCGTCGCTGGTGAATAGCAAAAGAAGTTTGTTAAACCTCAGTTGTCTGGAATCGGGCCTCATAATTTGTAATCCATTTCTCAGGAAAAAGCCTTTGAAGTTTTTCTAAAGGCAAGGCTCTTGGAATAAAGGTATGGGTAACTGTTCCCTGAGAGTTGATGTCAAGCATCAGGCTTTGAAGATTAGAGCCTTTGTAGGGAATATCAATTGTATGATTTTGAACCCGATAAACAATCTGATAGTGAATTGTAGCCGCCAAGGCTGTTTGCACCAAAGGGGTACTAGCAAGTTGAACTTGAAGACTTAAAGTTGTGAGCGCATGAGGATCCCGCAAAGATACATTGAAATTAGGATAAAAAGTGATGAAAACTGTACCAAAATTGAGTGTAGTCTGGACAGTTCCAATGATAGTATCTGCATATCTAATCATGCGAGAGTCAAGTAGTGCAATTCTTGAAATTGCTTTAGTGGCCTTTCTGCCATGAAAAGTAATGAAGATCTTTACAGCACTATAGTGAAGATGGCTGTATCCATCCTTTCGCCATGAAAGTAGCAAAGGAGAAGGAAGAGTTAAGGCAAAGAAATGTTCAACCTGATCTGCTGGAACCTAATGTTCATTAAAATCAAATATTTGAACATATTCTTTGATTGAGCTCTTGGAAGTATGTTTCTTAAACAGGCTGGAGATTTCTTAGAAAAGGTAATAGACGGGATATGATACACATGTTGAGGACGAATGGGTACAAGTTTAGTTAAGGGGACTATGCCATGAGAATCATGAAGATATTCTACTTCAAACAGATCATCAATCTTGCAAGTACCACAAGAAGTCTCTAGTCCAGAAAGGTTTGAATCAGTCATGGTGAAGAAATAAGGTCAGGGTCACCAGAGTTGCCAAGAGTGCTATAAACGTCTGTCCGTCGGCTAAGAAGCAAAGGCGGCAAAGGTGAAGGACTAGTATTCTTCAAACAGAAAAAGATTGAAACCTTATTCTAGAGAAAGAGGACTATTGGGAGATTGACTAGGTGATGGCGTGAAAGTTGAAGTAGTTTCTGATGAAGAAAGAGAAGGTGAAGGCATCCGATACAAACGATCGTTCCACAAGCAAAGAATGTCACAAAGAGAAATCAGAAGCTAAAAACACAGAGGAACAATACAAGAAAAGAATGGCTCTGATACCACATATTAACACAAACTAGGTGGGGAAACTATTAAGAAGTTTCTTCAGAGTCGGAGGCGTCACAGACCAGGATAACACAACATTGTCATTATATGATCTTACGATCTTATCCTCATCAGTTATATTTTGATCCGATTGCAAACAGGTCATGTTTTGGAACAGAATATATACACTCATTCTCCATGGAACTTGAAGTACCTTGGTGGCTACATTTTCATGACTTCCAACAATTTCGGTAAGATCTTAAGAAATGGAATATTGAACCAGAACTCGACAGGTGGAATCCTTCAACTAATCGACCACTCCATGCCCCCTTACTTTTTGGCGAAGCTAGACTTGGAGAAATGGATAATCACATCTACAGTGAATTGTAGTAATTATTTCAAGAACATCTCTCTCACAATCCATCTCTCACAATTCATTTAATTGAATCCATATCTTAAAAAAAAAAAAGAAACAGAATATTTTATTTATATAGGAGAAAAAATACAACCAAGGAAGGCCCCCGCCAAGAACACAACATAGTTACATAGCCCCACTTGCATATAAAATATTATCCCACCCTCTCAACCAATCTGTCGATGAATATTCCAATGAAAGAGGACCAGTACTGATCTAGAAGGAAGCAAGAAATTGAGATTCTTCCCAAATGTCAATAGGAAGCTGAACTTGTTTTCAAATATCCGAGCTTTCCTCTCTTTCCACAAGCACCAAACCACCGCCAAACAAGCTACCATCCAATGAGTCCTCCACCTTCTATCAGCCCCCTCCCAATGAGGACAAACACATTGCTGGGATTTTTGCCCCACTAGGCTTGAAGCAAAAGGAAATTGTCTTTTCCACCTCTCCCAAACAAAGGAGGTGAAAGAGCACTCACCGAACATATGATCTGCGGACTCCTCATTTTCCTTACATAAGAAGCCATATCAGGGCATGATGAATGGATGGATTATGTTCCACTTGGGCAGATAGATTTGGACTCATCTCAAGGAGATGATAATTGAAGCTTTACGCGTCACAATGCACGACTTTTTCAGATTGGCACGGAAAGAAGCAACAAAAAAAGCATATCCACATCTTTTTAAGATTTGAGCATGTGAGGCTATAGTTAAAGCATTTTCTTCAACAAAAGTTATTTTTTCGTCTTTTATGTTGTGTTTTCTATAAATAAGGATGCTCTCTACTGTTATGGGCATCGAAGTATTAGTCTAAGAGTTTTTCCTTTGTTCTAAATGTTTAAGTTTCTAGGAACTCTTCCCATTTTAAGTTGAATTCAATGTAACCCCCAATAGAGAGAAGAAGAAGAAGAAGCATATTTATGTAGCTGACCTCATGCAGTTAGAAAAATGCTTAGTTGACA
Organism: Tinospora cordifolia; assembly: GCA_030144865.1. NCBI lineage: Eukaryota > Viridiplantae > Streptophyta > Magnoliopsida > Ranunculales > Menispermaceae > Tinospora > Tinospora cordifolia. The sequence continues at coordinate 7,788 of JAJIYU010016588.1, read as the reverse complement.
TCAGCTAAGTATTTATAATGGACCAATTCTTTTTCCATTTATTCTCATTTACTCAAATTTCATTTCAACATCTGTTGAGATTTGTATGGATCTTTGTATGCATTTATTGTCCATCCTGCGATAGTGCTAAAAAGATGTGTTTTGTTTTTTAACATTGTAGAAAATTTCATTGGTTACAACGAGTTCTCAGGCTCTCAAGCGCTCTTGTGGGATCAAGTGAGAAACAATTTAAAGGTATTGAACATTGTCTTGGAAAGGACTAGTCCATTAATTATGCAGTTCACAACAATATTGCATATGCTTAAGTTATTGCATGTTATTTATCTTTTTGACATTTTTTTCAAAAATTTGACAATATCAATTAAAACATATGAATCTTAAGGTCTTGACACAATCCAACGAGAGTTAGATTATTTGTATAGCTTGGAACATCTCAAAAAGGAGAGGATAGTGGAAAAAGTATTTACGTGGGATTTTTTCAATGGCTTGCATGTCGAATTTTGACAAATCACACACATGTTTCCGAAGCTTATGCAATTTTAATATTTTTGGAAAATCTTGGTTCAAGCATTAATTGACATAGGAGAGTCTGATTTTATTTCCCCATTTCCTACATGATATACATTATGATGTTTTCGCCTTGTAGTTAGAATTTGACATTTTTTTTATAAAGTTTTGCTACTTTTGGAATAAGGTCAAAATTTTAAGTTTTTTTTCATAGCCTTGCCTATTTGAGGCTATTTGTGTTTTCGAGATAGAGATTGAATATTATATATTAGCTTTTTCTTAAAGAATTTGTGATTTTTTTCACCTCTTTTTTTCATATTCAAAAGGATCAATGAGTTTGGAGAATCGCGTTTATTGCCTTGTCCATCACATTTTGCATGAGTCTTTTTTTCATATTGCTACATGTGTGGTCCTATAGCTTATAGATTAGAATAATTGCTAGAAATACATTTTTATCATGCATTTTATAATATATATTTATTTATTTTGTTATACTAAGTTGTAAAAGGTTTTGGATCTAAACTCTTTGGTAAGATCTACATAATTCACATTTCGTGTTTGATATTTGTTTGTTCCTCTATTCTTCTTCTCCATTTTTCCTCGCCACATTTAGGATGGGGCTGCATTTTGGGGGGAGTACTAGTGACTGTGTCATGTAAATTAACCTCTATCTATCAACCATAGATTTTATGTTAAATGGTTGGTCATCTATCATCATCAAGCAATAAATAATTAATTTTGATTCACGATTCTTGTACCGTCCGCACATTCTAGTAGTTTGGAGCATTTGAAAGGAAAGGAAGAACAAGATTTTTAGGGATGAATACCACAATATTGCGAGATTGCACTTTCTTTTTATTTTACTAGGAAGGCAAGTTTTTAAAATTCCCAAGGGTTACAAGCTGCAAAATGATTTAGTTTTAATTCACAATTCTGTCAACATATGGAGTTAAAACTAGGGGATGGGAAAGCATTTCATTTTTGAGAGGACAGGTTGTTGGATGGTTTATCCCTGGGTAATGCCTTCTGTCACTTGTATTGCCGTTCCTTCCTTCACAAACTGCCTATTGAAGCTTTCATGTCCAATATCCGAAGGTTAGACCACATATCATCTCCTTCATCGAACCTTCATCTTACCAGAGCATTCACTAATAGCAAGATGGCGGAATTAGTTCAATCACTGCCATTGTTAGTAAATGTCAGATTTTAAGCCGAAAGTTTATGGTAATTAGACCCATCCAAAGATTTATCTGTCAAATTCTTTCTATCATTTCTATCATCTTCCTCTCCTCCTCCTAACAGGCGTTATGGTAATATTTTGGGGTGCATTTGTCCCAAAAAAGGTTAAGGTGTTTGGGTGGGGGTATTCTCCGATGGGAAAGTTAACACGGGAGAAGTGCTATAAAAGAGAATTCTGAACAGATGCAATTCTCCACGCTGTTGTGCCTTATGCACTGAAAGGATGGAGATTCTTTGTACCATCTTTGTTTTAGTACGATGTAAAGTGATTTATTTTTTCTGGTTAAAGATTTAGTCCTCTCCAAAGCATTAAGAAAGCTATTTCTTTGTCCCACATGCACTCTCTATCCCCCCAAAAAATGAGAACACATATAGAATTGCTTCTTTTGCTTCACTTTAGCCAATTGGTTAGAGAGAAACAACAGAGATGTTAAGGACATGGCAAAACCAGGCTTGAAACTTGGGGAGGAAATCAAAATCTCGGCTTGTATGTGGATCTCTGCTTCACCTCTAACCAATATGTTTCTGATGATATCACAATGGTTGTTCAGCTGGGATAATTATATATATATATGGGCTAGAGCACGTATGCATGGTGAACCACAAAAACCATTTCTTAGACAACACCTACACGGTCCCACATACTAAGGCCTCTGTTTCTTAAAAAAATTTGATGTACAAATTAACCTTGGGAAAACCATCAAATGAAAATGATGTATAAAGATTTGGATTGAACATAAAGCTGTTGCATATTTTCTATAGTTGTATTTGGGTTGTGAAAATTCACTTGTATAGGTGTATTTAGTCTAATCTTTTTGTCTCGTGCCTCTTAGTATGTTTGGTTTTAATCTGTCTATAAGAAGGAAGAATGGTCTCCTCTCTAATACAATCAATATTTTTAATATTTGGAACCTATTTTAGACCATTAATCTTATTTTCCTGGGTAAACGTGGAGATTAATCTGGCTGCGCTGTTTCTTGTTCAATTTCATTAAATCAAATCTATAACAATTTCTAGACAAAAGTCCTCAATATGATCCCGAGTAAGCCAGGGTTTTTCCAACTAAGTGATGAAGCGTTTCATCCTTCATATCACTGATTGTCCTCCACCCTTCTAGCATCATATCTAGAAATCCGGAATTAGAAATATGATCACATCCCCTATTCTTGCTATCATCTCTAGATGTTTGTCAGTCACAAATTCAAAGTGCTAATCTTTCTACTCTTTCACATTATTTGGGGTTGATGAGTGCTTAAAAAGTCTTCATTCTGTGAACGTTCAAGTTGCTTTCTAAGTGTAGTGAAAAGAATCTATGTTAACTTTTTCATGTATTCTCTCATTACACAATAGAAAAAATAAAATAAAATAAAAAGAACTCCATCAAGTAATGGGCGCTGATGTCAGTGGAATTGTGTCTGATTATTGGCATGCCAAGGTGGTCGTTGCTGTTTTGCTAGTTGTGGCCAAAAAAGATCTGAAAAGCAAATAAACAGGGAAGCTGTGGAATATTATACAAAGAAAAAGAGAACGGGATGAACACAAATTAAGAAGAGCTAGCCAGAGAACAAGATAGGATGTAATTAATTTTTACTATGTTTTTACAGTGTTCTCAACAACAGGCGATGGGAATAATTTCTCCTTTTCGCTTTTCGGTCATTATTTGCCAAAAATATTTTCTTTTCCAGAGCTCTCTGCCTTTGCCATCCCTTTAAATTTATGATCTATGTCGCTTCCTATTCTACCTGCTAAATGATAGCATCAGTTTATAAAGAGACAAGGTATGGCTGTGTTACTTATGATCTTTCTCCTCTTCAATTAATGTTTTGATCCACTGTTCCCACTGTTCCATGTTTTTATGGCAATGCAGGACAGGTTTTTCTCATATCGCTCTCTGAGAAAATTAACTGTCTGAGACATGAGCAAACATGTCTACTGCTACTATTTAATTTGCGCATGAGAACAGGCAATGCATGCATGCATGAACATGAACACAATTGGTGCAAGTTATTATCCTGCTGTGAAGAAAATGCTATTACAGAGGGAAGAAGAGTAATTTAATTAAATCCATGTGCATGTCAAATTCAGAACAGTGTGTCCCATCCCTGCTCTTTCCTGTTCCCAAATACATATATATTTACAGCATCAAATACATTCAGAAAAGGTTGGACAATGATTGGTTCATTGATCCCACCCTTTTACGCCACATGTCAATATCTCGATTTAGATTTTGCCCGTTTTATACAAATATTATTATTATACTGTCTCTTGAGTGTCTTTATCTTTTTCTTCTTCTTCTTCTTCTTCTTCTTCTTTTCTATTTTATTTTTTTCTAGATTCTTCTGCATCTACTACATATATGACATTATTTTATGGTCTTTTTGGTGTGATCACGTGTTTCTTTCTTGCTGGGTTCTCTGCTTGAGATTTAGTTATGTTATTTTCCTCCATTTTCACTGTTTCATTGATCTATCATTCTGATTCCATAATCTATTTGAGCTCCTCCAAATATATATATATATATATATATATATATATATATATATATATATATATATATATATATATATTCTATATAATAAATAGAAAATTAGGATAATTGCAACCTGTAGTACAGAACCAGGAGTCTTTTAACACCCTCCTCTTGGTCAATGCATTACTTATCAAAACGACTATAATAAAGACAATAAATACTCTTAGATCTGTAGGTTTTTCAGTGTATAAGGTTGATTGATTGAAGGGAGGATCAGAATATTATTCATAGGCATTACAACTAATATTTCTAGATGAGAATGAGTGTTCCTAGTATAGAGCCACCGTCACAGCCTTCATGCACGTCCCGAGGTTCGCAATACTCTTTCAATAACCGTGAAGCTTGAGATAATTATGCACTTTGGGAAGCCCTATCCCGTACGACAGGACTGGCCATCACAATTATCACTGCCAACAGCTGCCACCTTGTACAGATAGAAGGCTTAACTGGGTTAATAAAGGCTAAATCACCTTCTGATTTCTGCTTGTTAATGGGGTAAGTTTCTATGATGGACCTGGTTCTCCATTCTGGAATCTAATGAACACGTCATTTGTGTAACCATTTTAGAGAAAGAAACAAAGTTGTGTGAGAATAATTCATAAACAATACTTGATTAGATTAACATCTGTTCATTATTACAAACTCGTCATTCAGAAGATACTTCAATGTTTCAAGCTACAAGCAGCTCATTGAAAAATTCTCAGCTTTTGTATTCAAATTATCTTTGTCTGCACGGAGTATACATCTCAAATTCCATTCCCTAAGAAAGGGAACCAAAAAAATTAATTCAATTAAAGGCATCACACGAAATTGTTGCAATAGGTACGTTGCCTTGCTTCGCTCAGTTCTACAACTGTGGGAAGATTGGGGAATGCTTCATTTTTCACAAAAAAAAGATTTTTGCAGACCTTAGAACCGCTCATCCACATAGGCATTTCAGGCAATATGGCCAGAAGCATACGATCTTGGACAAGATGGAAGCAATGTGGAATGCTTTCACATGTCACCCTGAAACGTATAGAATGGAAAAATCAATAGAGTTTGATAACCCTACATGATCCCGGTTGCTATGCTTGATGTTGCATTAATCTTCAATGAGTGCTCAGGAACATAGGTCATGCCTGTTATACGACACAAATTCAAGTAAGAAGTCAAGATTTAGAATCCAATCACACTTATTGCAACCAAAAGACAAATAGTGCCAGGGAATATACAGCTTCCTAACCATGAAAATTTTCACTTGGAAGAGAGCTCACATGCAATATCAAATTACATTTTAAGTACTTCTTGTGACGCACTTTTTATAGCTTTTTCCACCACAATCTGGTCCAATTACTCAAAAATCAGCACAAAAGTAGTTTGTAATTACTCAACCATATGGAACCAACAACCAATTGGAAAAGATTGTGGTCAAGCCACTCATGTACTTGCTGGTAGTTTATTGCCTAAGCATTTTCGGATTCGTCATCATTTTTTCAAGTATTTATGATTTTAATTACAGAACAATTGCTTCAATCATCTTATTGTCCTCTTGTCATCCACAAATGGACCAAACCATGATGACTCTCAACAAAATCCCACTTATTTTTCTCTAGGAAAAGAAGATTCATCAAGTGAACAGAAAGATATAAGGGCATCTCCAATGCCCATATAGCACCGAGGTGGCACTCAATGGAGCGCCACCTCAGCGCTAAATGCGTTGGGCGTTGAGCGCTCGGTACAGTCCGAGTGCTCAACGCCCTTTTTCTTTTTTTTTTATTATTTTTTATTTTTTAAAAGCTGCCGTGGCAGCTTGCCCATCCGCTCGGTCTGCACCGAGCGGATGGGCATTAGAGATGCCCTAAGATAGGATAAGAAACCACTACAACAATATCTGTGAGCATCATACTTTTTTACTAATGTTTTGAAAGGAAGATAAGTCAAGCAAACAGAATGATGGGATATTGGGAGAAGCAATAATGACAATAATGTCGATTATGATTACTAAATGGATGTCCATGTTTGCATAATGGGGATATAAGAAAAAAAAAGAACAGAGAAATTATCTCTCTTTTGTTTTTCCTCCATAATCATGAATACTTTTTTCTTACTGAAAACAATGTACATCTGTTGCTAAGCAACACTTTTCCTTTTTGTGGAAATCTAAAAGAAAATCAAACTCCTGCACTTCGTAATCTTAATTCTAATTTGGACTTTGAATGCAAGTAGAGTTCAACTAAATATCTACTGAAATAAAATCAATAACGAAACAAATGCTGATTAATCTGGGATTTCAACATGTTGCCAACTGTAAATGTTGGGGAAAATATCTGTGCTGCATCAGTGGGTGAACATGTGATTCTGCATACTGTCTTACTATCTGTCTCTCCTCTTGGTCTATTTCAGGCTGAATCATAAAATAATCCATTTTCAAAAAGAATTTAACCTTAGGGATTATCCTACATCAAAGGTCTCTGTCCTAATTTTTCGGACACACCATTATCCAGGTGATAAATCCATTGCATTAGATTGGAATCTAGAACCACCCCATCTAGAATTGAAGACAATGAGAAGCAACTGTATACCTTTCTCTTTGACATTAATCTGCAGAGTATCAAGTGTAATTATTCCATCAGTCAATGGCAACAACTCAAGTTTGACTGTAGCAGTGGATTGCGGAGGAACACATCTGGCACAGCCACAAAGGAAAAAATTACCCTCAACTATCAATATCTTATGCAGCATAGTTAATATAGCAACAGAAGAAGAGTAAAAGTTTATACCCTAGAGGAACTGTACTCTGCAACCATAGGTGTGTGCATCCCAAACCATTACTTGGAATGACATCAGAGAAGGAAACAGTTTGCTCATTCAAAGAAACAGATCTTGCTCCAGCATCAATTTTCTCTTTCAGATTATCTGACACAAGGGGTACTGAAGTCAACCTTTTAACAGCATTACTGCGTTTCTCTCTACTAAGTATTCCTGCAAACTCTGAAAACCCCACAAATGGGCTCATGGGCGTTGATGGAGTAGAATTTAATGAAACCACAGAAGGAGGTGACGTGACTGATGCTGGGGCAAGAACGGTCATGGTTAATTCTTCTGTTGTCAAATTTGAGACTTGAAGTGTTAAAACCTGACATTTTACAAGTGAGAAATAGTTCAGCAGACAAATAACACACTGAAAGCAAGAAAAGAAGAAAGCCAACTTCTACAATAATAATGAACCTGAACTGGAAGTTGGGTCAGTCCTCCACTGGTGGCACAAGATTGTTGAGACATTTCAGATGCAACAGAGATCATAAGATCCCTTGCAACGCGGGGTCGCCAACTAATTGGTTGCTTGAAGAATAGCCTGGATTCTACAGTGATTGAAGGGACAGGAGGAGGTAATATTAAAAACATATAATGCACATTTTCGGACAATGAAGGCATGGATAGATAAAGTTAGTGATGATTAACAGACATTAAATTTAAAAAAATAAATAAATAAATAAAAAGAAAAAACATCAACAGAATAAATACAAAGT
>JAJIYU010016587.1:0-12088 GCA_030144865.1 Tinospora cordifolia | reverse complement strand
GAAACTAACTGCTTAGTGAAGCATGATAAAAATGAATATTTGAAATCAAAGAAATGATTTAAACCTCGTGTATAGAGGTAGAAAGATAGACTGACGACATCTGCCACACGCCCGGGGCCTCGGCGGACCACGCGCCGAGCTTGGAGCCGTGCGACGCCCGACGGTAGGGCCTCAGATTGACAGACATGACGTCCGGTCCGGGGGTCGGGGTGTGACAGATCAAGATTTGGCAAAAATCTAAAAATAAAACAAGAAATTTGACTAAAAAATAAAAAAAATAAACTTAAAACACATCCAACGGCTGCAAACCGTAGATCTAAATCAGATCTCACGATCTGACGACCACGATCAAGTCCGCACCAACACACGAGCACACTGAATCATCAAGATCAAATGGCCACAATCAAATCCATCAAATCCAATGGCGCAAAACAATGAACTCACGAAACTGAACACTGCACTCGAGGATGATCGTGCGGCCAGAATCTATTTCATTAATCGCGAACGAAATCTGTACACTGTGATCGAGGTTCATCTGACGGTCTAGGAGAATTTCGTTGATCGCGAACAAGATTCGCACACAGCACTCGAAGTCCATGTGATGGTCCAGATCAAAGCCACGTTAGTAGATCGGGAAACCGTGCTGCGCTCGAGGAAGATCCAATGGTCTGATTGGAGACGTTTTTTGGATTAATCGCGAATTGGTGATGCGTTCGAGGAAATCCAACGGCCAAGATCAAAGGCTCCAATTTTTGTTGATCGATCTGAGATTAATTTGACGGCCCAGATCATTACTCCGAAATAAAAAAACAAAAATTACGAAAAAATTACTAAAAATTTGAACAAAAAGGGTTTCAAAAATTCCAAAATTATTTCTAAATTTTGAAAAAATTTGAAAAATACTCATTTTATTCTCAAAATTAGAAAGTATGAAGGTAAAGAGAATTAGGGCATTTTATTCAAGGAAAAACTCAAAACTTTCTATTTTTCTCCCTTTGAAAACCTATATAAACCCCCGAAGGCTTTTAATTTCTTCATTCCACAAATAAGAGTTGAAATTGCCTCTTATTTTTTAAGCCTTCTTCGCGGCACCTCTTTCCATTTTCCCTTCTTGTGTGTGAGAAGTTCTTCCCTCGAATTGGTAAATTAAGTTGGGCAATCTTCATTAGCTATAGTATGCGGGGGGAATTGCTGCCGAAATTTTGGAAGAAAGCGTCACAAGGTGGAAGTGATTTCTAGAACACCCTTATATTCTTATTTAAATTCATGGCATTCTCATTGTTTGTGTGTTTTTCACTAAATTCAATGATTTTCAATTTTAGTTTCAGAATTTTAAAAGTTTATTTCAGTTTTTCAGTTTTGATTCATGTTTGAGCAATCATATCATCCATGCCATGTTAGTATCATGCTTAAGCTTTTAAATTAAAGTATGATGCATGTTTTATGAGTGTTTCATGAATTAACTGTGTATATTTTGAGTTTTAGTTTGATTTCATATTCTGAAGTTTATTTTATGAGATCATGATATGAGAATTAATTTAAGATGATGGTGATAATAACCACGTACCATCATAGTGGTTAAGGCTACACTATGGATGTTCTTTTCATATGAGTTAGGTCATATGATTTTCAGACCTAAGTACTTGAGGGTCGTGTACCACTGGTGGGTCACCATGTGTAACGGGTTGATGCCGAGTGGGCCCTGTTTACTTAGTTAAGAGCATCAAGGGATTAAAGGCCTTTTTCGTTTGAGACTCGACTTAAACAAATTATTATTTGAAACGCCTAATGATTGAGAGTTTTTGAATTATGATTGTGTTATGAGTTTGAATATGAAAGATGGTTGTTCAAAAAGGATCCACTGGGCTATGTGCTCACTCCCTCCTTTCTTATTTTTTAGGAACATGAAACCCATGGAGCAGTTGAATATGGATAGTCCTTAGAAAGTTTTTACAGTATTATATTTTTAGAATTTTAAGGCCATGTTGCCTGAAGTTTTTATGCTTTTCTACTGAAAAGTATTTTTGAAGTCTTCCGCTGTAACATTTAGTTCTTTTTGAGAAGTTTACACTTTCAATTATTCTTTCTATTACGAATAAAATAGCTTGAATTTCTTTATCTCTTTTAGTTTTCCTTGATTTTATTGAAAGTTTTGTATTCTTAAATTTTATACAAAAGCATGAGATATTGAAAAGAAAAGAACAAGTGTGTGTCACTTGTAATGTAGCACCGGCCTGACCCGCTATTTTGTTAAGTCCACTATCAATAGAACGGTGGCCATGTACACTGCTTAAAGATTTGGGGATTGGGGTGTTACAAAGGTGGTGTCAGAGCCTAGGCATTAGTTACTAGGCCAAGAACATAAAATTTCCTCTGATACCAAATGTGGTATCAGAGCCTAGGCATTAGTTGCTGGGCCAAGAACATAAAGTTTCCTCTGATACCAAAGGTGGTATCAGAGCTTAACCATTAGTTGCTGGGCCAAAAACAGAAAGTTTTCTCTAATACCAAAGGCGGTATCATAGCCTAGGCATTAGTTGCTGGGCCAAGAATAGAAAGTTTTCTCTGATACCAAGTGTGGTATCAGAGCTCAGTTATTAGAAACACTGGACTAGAATGAGAAACTCAAACTTAGGGTTTCACCTTGAATTGAATTGAATTTAGAATGTCATACCTTCTATTTTTGAAATTGAAGAATGTTTTAGAAAATGTTTTCGAAAAAGGAAATATATGTTTGGATACAAAGATTACAAGTTGAGCTGATAGTGGGTAAGCCTTGTCGTGAGTAAAGTTAAACATTGAAAGGGAGGTGGGTTATCCTGCCCTAGAAAGCGTGGTTGCTAAGCAGACTTCGGCTTCGCCGCCCGATCTGGAGGTTGTCCCACCAGTTCACATGAGTGGTCTGAGTTGAAGAACACCCTTACTTTCTATTAAAGAAAATTAGAAGGTGAAATATTAGGGCAAGGAATTGATTAGAAGTCGAAAAAGATGCCAAAGGTGGTATCTTGGCCAGACAGAGGTTGTAAGTCAACCAGAACTGAACCCTAGGTCCAGAGAAAAAACCTTAGGTAGAAACGGGTGTAGCCATAGGTGGCACAGTAGATCAAAAGCATATAACACTGGGACATAGGCTAGAGACTAAAAAGTTGTGTGAAAATAGAAAATTGTTTGATCAAGACACAAGACCGGGAAGCTTCTATAATTTTTGGTTTCTATGTGGTATGGGATGCATAGGAATTCGAGGTTTTAGAGGAAGCTGAGACTAGGAGAATGGTAGACCATGTGTGGTGAATGATCGGTAACTTTGGTAGAATGAGTTTTTCTATGCTTGTTGGTATGGGACGGTTGAGTATAGTGGGCTTGAGAACCTTAGTTATCGAGCAATTTGCGAAATTGTTTGGGTGCGGCTCTATTCTAAGTCAAAGCCTAAGTGGAAGGGGTAGAGTAGTATGAGACACTTAAACCTGAAAGCTTAGGTGGAAGCTTGGAACCTTGCTGTGCTAGCTTGATTGTATAATTGTATGATATGCATGTTGTAATGTTTATTTTGCTTTAAAACCAAATCCTGTACCCAATACGCATGAAAATAACTTAGAAGAAAGATTTTAGGCCACTGAACAAATCAAAAACCTAGAAACATGAATCTAGAGCCATGATAGTACGAATATTTGACACATACTGACACTATGCTCAATTTTACAAGTAAATTGCTGGAGTTAGGAGGTACGTAACTTGATCCACCACCTCTGAGGAGACTGAACAACAAGAGCAAGAACTGCTTATTGGGATGGAGGCACGAATGGAAGCACGGATGGAAGCCATGATGAATGAAATGTCACAGAGGGTATTAGATCAAATGAGAAGGATACTTCCACAGATAATCCCTCAGGTGGCTCCTCAGCCTCAAGCACCTGAGCCTATTCCAGTCCAAGTCCCGACACCAGTACCTCAAGAACGTCAAAGGAATCCAGAGAACTTGCAAGATGAAAGACAGAAGAAGATGCTACTAGATTTGCAAAAGCTTCACCCTCCCTCATTTGATGGAACTACTGACTACATCTCTGTTGATCACTGGTACCAGGAGATGGAAGAGTTACTAAATGTGCTGAAGGTGACGGGTTCAAGACGAGTAGCACTAGCCACACACCATTTCAAGGGACCAGCCCGTGGATGGTGGAGGATGATGCAGATGGATCCCAACACTAACATTGCGACCATGACCTGGGGAGAGTTCAGAGAAAAATTTTATGACAAATTTTTTCCAAAGGCAACTCTCAGAAAGTTGCAAGAAGACTTCGTGAAACTCAACCAGAGGGATCTCACAGTAATTGAATGCAAAAGGAAATTTACTGAGCTGGCCAAATTTTCTCAAGAACTGATCCGGGAAGAAATAATGAAGGCCAACAGATTTGCACAGGGTCTCAAGATCGAGATCCGAAAGGTTATCATGACATTGGGCCTCTGAACCTATAAGGAAGTTGTAGAATGGGCTTTAATCTTGGAACAAGAGCTCAACCTAGAACAAAGGTTGAGAGGAAAGAATAAGCGAAATAGAAATGGAAAGGACCAACAAAGGACCTAGAAGAAAAGCAAAAGTAGTAAGGTTCCACAGAAACAGGGGCAGAAGAAAGACGAGTTAAGGGAAGAAGCTAAGAGGCTGGGATTATGTTTCGTATGCAAGCAGAAGGGTCATTTTTGAAAAATTTCCCAACTGCACCAGCCCAGGCTTCCCAGTAGCAACAATAGAATACTCGGGAGGGAGTCAGAATTGGCGTCCTCAAGCAAAATAGAATCAGAATGCCAATCAAGGGCCAAACCAGGGTCGTGGTGAGAACTAGGCCAGAATGTTCGTGATTGAGACCCAGGAAGACCAGGTGCCTACAGTAGAAGGTACGTTCCTATTGTTTAACATTGCTATGAAACTGTTGTTTGACTCAGGTTGCCTCAAAATCTTTTATCTCTGAAAAACTACCTGATAGGTTACAACATGTGACAAGAACAATGCCTATAACTTTGAATGTGTCCACACCAATAGGAACCCTTGTGACTTTAAAAAAGATCTGTAGTTCTGACCTTGGGTTTGGGGATAAACTTTTAACAGTCAACCTATATACCCTACCTTTCTATGGCTATGATGTAATCTTGGGGATGGATTAGTTAGACCAATACCAGGCCCAGATAAATTGTGCTAAGAGACGGGTAACCATAACATTACCTTCTAGGGAGATCTTTAAATTTAATGGGGATATACGAAGACTACCAAGGAATCCAACCTTAGCCTTGCTGAATTGCTTGAAGCACACGAATGAGTTCGAGGAACTCTTTGAAGAAGAACTTATTGACTTGAAGAATATTCACAACCTAGCTGTAGTTAGTGAGTATGAGGATGTGTTCCCAAATGACTTACCTGGATTACCACCAGCTAGAGAGTTAGAGTTCAAGATTGAACTTCAACCTGGAACCAACCATATAGCCATACCTCTTTATAGAATGGCGCCAGTAGAACTAATTGAGCTGAAAACTCAACTAGACGAGCTAAGGGAGAAAAGTTTCATCAGGCCGAGTAAATCACCCTGGGGAGCCCTAGTACTATTCGTGAAAAAGAAGGATGGTTCTTTGCGACTGTGTGCCGACTACCAGAAGTTGAATCAAGCTACAGTAAAGAATAAATATCCTTTACCAAGGATTGACGACCTATTTGTTCAATTACGAGGAGCCACTCATTTCTCTAAAATTGATCTTAGGTCAGGATATCATCAGTTGAGGATTTAAGAGTCTGACATTCACAAAATGGCCTTTAGAACAAGATATGGACACTTTGAGTTCACCGTGATGCCCTTTGGTTTGACTAATGCCCCGGCTGCCTTCATAGATTTGATGAACTGAGTGTTCAGACAGTACCTTGACTAGTTTGTAGTGGTATTCGTGGATGATATCCTAATCTACTCTAAGTCAAAAGCTGAGCACCTAGAACACTTGAGGATCGTACTCGAAACTCTCAAAAGAAACTAAATACATGCTAAATTCAGTAAGTGTGAGTTCTGGATGAGGACGATCAAGTTCCTTGGCCATGTAGTGTTAGCAAAAAGCATTTCTGTAGATCCGGAGAAAGTGGAAGTTGTTATGAACTGGAAGCAACCAAAGATAGTAACAGAAATCAGAAGTTTCTTGGGCTTGGCAGGCTACTACAGAAGGTTCATTAAGGACTTTTCCAAGTTGGCAGAACCTATGACTAAGTTGAACAGAAAAGGAGCTAAGTTCTAGTGGGATGAGAAATGTGAATGGTCATTCCAAGAACTGAAGACAAGATTGATTATGACTCCTATTATAGTCACCCCAACTCCTGGTGTTACTTATACACTGTATACTGATGTCACATTGAGTGGATTGGGTGCAGTCTTAATGCAAGAAAAGCAAACCATCGCTTTTGCCTCAAGACAACTGAAGGTCCATGAGAGAAATTACCCTATTCACGACCTAGAGCTAGCAGCCATAGTGTTTGCTTTGAAAATTTGGAGACATTATCTTTACGGTGAGAAATTTGATCTATTCTCTGATCACATGAGTTTGAAATACATTTACACCCAGAAAGAACTGAATCTCAGGCAATGAAGGTGGATGGAGTTTCTTAAGGATTATGATTTTTAATTGCACTACCATCCAGGGAAGGCCAATGTGTTGGCTGATGCCTTAAGTAGGAAGTTCAACAAACAAGACGAAGAGAAAGGTCAGATGTACTAGTTGATCGAGGATTTTAGGCTGGGAGTGACCCTTAATGAAAAGGAAGCCTACCTTTACAATATGTCTTACCAACCGAATGTGTTGCATCAGATCAGAGATGAACAACGGCAAGACAAGTGGCTCACTCAACTAATTGAAGGAGTTACACAAGGAAAGCATGCTGACTTTAGGTTAGATGCTGAAAATATCCTAAGACTTGGAGAAAGGATTTGTGTACCTCAGCAAGGACAAAGTAAGTAGGTCGTACTTGATGAAACCCATCAAACTAAGTTTACCATGCACCCTGGTAGGGATAAGATGTACCAAAACCTTAGGAAAACCTATTGGTGGAGAGGAATGAAAAGGGGCATAGCTAAAAACGTCTTTAAGTGCTTAACATGTCAACAAGTGAAAGCAAAACACCGAAAACCCTCTATAATGTTACAACCACTCCCAATCCCTAAATTGAAGTGGGATAACATTGCCATGGACTTCGTCAGTGGTTTACCCAGAAACCAAAAAGGAGAAGATATTGTTTGGGTGATAGTGGATTGTTATCAAAGTGGCTCACTTCATGCCAATCAAATCCACAGACCAAGTCAGTAAGCTAAGAGAAATCTATGTAAAAAAAAATTGTCAGGCTTCATGGTGTGCCCAATACTATTGTGTCTGATAGAAATACTCGCTTTATTTCACAGTTTTGGTAGAGTCTACAAAAGGAAATGGGTACTAAACTCACCATGAGTACGACATTTCACCCTTAGGCAGATGGTCAGTCTGAGAGAGTTATCCAAATTTTGGAAGATATGTTGAGGTCTTGCGATTTAGAATTCAAGGGGAATTGGAGCAAACACTTACACTTGGCAGAGTTTACGTATAACAACAGTTACCAGGCAAGCATAAAAATGGCTCTATTCGAGGCTCTCTATGGAATACCTTGTAGATCACCTACCTGTTGGGCTGAACTTGAAGATCAAGTATTAACTGGGCCAGACATGGTGGAAGAAACGAGCAACCAAGTCAAGTTAATACAAAAGAGACTGACTACTGGGCAGAACCGTCAAAAGAGCTACGCTAACAAAAGGAGAAGACCATTAGAGTTCCAAGTTAGGGACAAAGTATTTCTGAAGATCAATCCTCAGAAGGGTATCAAAAAGTTCAGATTCAAAGGGAAGTTATCTCCAATGTTTGTTGGACCCTTTGAAATACTTAGAAGAGTCGGGGAATGTGCTTATGAGTTGGACCTACCAAACCAGATGACTTCAGCACATAACATATTTCATGTATCCATGTTGAGGAAATAAGAACTTGGCCCCTCTCACATCATTCACTGGGAGGAAGTGAATATTTAAGATGATGCTACCCACGAGGAAACAGCGGTCAGAATCCTTGACCACAAAGTACAAAATCTAACAACAAAGGATATCCCATTAGTAAAGGTGCTATGGAAACATCACGGGGTACAAGAAGCCACGTGTGAACTCAAAAGCGAGATGAAGAACAAGTACCCGCATCTGTTCACAAGGAATACCTAAATATGTACAAATTTCAAGGACGAAACTTTTTAAAAGGAGGGTAGGTTGTAACATCTCAAAAAATTCATATGAAATTTTAATTTTCACTGAGAAAATCATACAAAATTAATGGATGAAAAATTTGGTAAGTCCCAGTTTACCCAATTAAGGAATAAAAATCAATTTAATGAATTTTTTTGAAGAAAATATATGAATATAACGTATATTCTGATATCATAGCCAAAAAATACAATGATATGCACAATTTTTGATAAAAATAGGATTAGAAAGTTAATTGGGATCAAGATTTGGCAAAAATCTGAAAATAAAACAAGAAATTCACTGAAAAATAAAAAAAGTAAACTTAAAACACATCCAAAGGGTGCAAACCGTAGATCTAAATCAAATCTCACGATCTGACGACCACGATCAAATCCATCAAATCCAACGGTGCACAACGACGAAATCATGAAACCAAACACTGCACTCGAAGATGATCATGCGGCCAAGATCTGTTTCATTGATCGCAAACGAGATCTGCACACTGTGATCAAGGTTCATCTGACGATCCAGGAGAGTTTCGTTGATTGCGAACAAGATCCGCACACAGCACTCGAGGTCCATCCGACGGTCCATATCAAAGCCACGTTAGTTGATCGTGAAACCGTGCTGCACTCGAGGAAGATCCAACGGTCCAAGTGGAGACCTTTTTTGGATTGATCGCGAACCGTTGATGCGCTCGAGGAAATCCAACGACCAAGATGAAAAGCTCCAATTTTCATTGATCGATCCGAGATTAATTCGACGGCCCAAATCGTTACTCCGAAATAAAAAAATGAAAATTACAAAAAAAATTAGGAAAAATTTGAAAAAAAAGGTTTCTAAAATTCAAAAATTATTTCTAAATTTTGAAATTTTTTTAAAAAATACTCATTTTATTCTCAAAATTAGAAAATATGAAATTAAAGAGAATTAGGGTGTTTTATTCAAAGAAAAACTCAACACTTTCTATTTTTCTCCCTTTGAAAACCTATATAAACCCCCCTAGGCTCTTAATTTCTTCATTCCAAAAATAAGAGTTGAAATTGCCTCTTATTTTCTAAGCCTTCTTCTTGGCACCTCTTCCCATCTTCCCTTCTTATGTGTGAGAAGTTCTTTTCTTGAATTGGGGAATTAAGTTGGGCGATCTTCATTGGCACTAGTATGTGGGGTGAATTGCTGTCGAAATTTCAGAAGAAAGCGTCACAAGGTGGAATTGATTTCTAGAACACCCTTCTGTTCTTATTTAAATTCATGGCATTCTCATTGTTTGTGTGTTTTTCAATAAATTCAAAGATTTTCAATTTCAGTTTCAGAATTTTAAAAGTTTATTTCAGTTTTTCAGTTTTGGTTCATGTTTGAGAAATCATAGCATCCATGCCATGTTAGTATCATGCTTAGGCTTTTAAATTAAAGAATGATGCATGTTTTATGAACATTTCATGAATTGACTGTGTATATTTTGAGTTTTAGTTTGATTTCATATTCTGAAGTTTATTTTATGAGATTATGATATGAGAATTAATCTAAGACGATGGCAATAATAACCATGTACCATCATAGTGGTCAAAGCGACACTATGGATTTTTTTTCGTATGAGTTAGGTCATATGGTTTTCAGACCTAAGTACTTGAGGGTCATGT
Source organism: Tinospora cordifolia (assembly GCA_030144865.1). NCBI lineage: Eukaryota > Viridiplantae > Streptophyta > Magnoliopsida > Ranunculales > Menispermaceae > Tinospora > Tinospora cordifolia. The sequence goes on along the minus strand of JAJIYU010016587.1, from coordinate 2,172 downwards.
ACCACTGGTGGGTCACCATGTGTAATGGGTTGATGCTGACACGTGCCACTAACGGGTTGATGCCGAGTGAGCCCTGTTTACTTAGTTAAGAGCATCAAGGGATTAAAGGCCCTTTTGGTCTAAGACTCGACTTGAACAAATTGTTGTTTGAAACGCCTAATGGTTGCAATTGTTTGAATTATGATTGTGTTATGAGTTTGAATATGAAAGATGGTAGTTCGAAAAGGATCCACTGAGCTATGTGCTCACTCCTTCCTTTCTTATTTTTCCGGAGCATGAAACTCATGGAGCAGTTGGATATAGATAGTCCTTAAAAAGTTTCTATAGTACTATATTTTTAAAATTTTAAGGTCATGTTGCCCAAAGTTTTTATGCTTTTTGTAATAACCCAAAATTTGGTCAAATAATTAAAGATAAATAATTTTAATGAAAATAAATGAAATAAGATTTTAAGACATCTTTGGGTGCAATTTGTGGGTTGGCAAATGAAAAATAATATATATTGGAGATATAATATAAAATAGCCAAATAAGACCTTAATTTGATAATTAAATGAAAATTTCAATTAAGTAGAATTAATTATGAAATTTAAAGAGTTGCTTCCATTTCTTAAGAAAAAAAAGTACACACACACACACACATATATAGGTTAATGTGTGTGTGTTAGCATAATGAATTTTAATACTACATATTATAGGAATATGTATATAAAAAAATTTACATAATTAAATAAAAATGTAGTATGCGTGTATTTATTTAAAATAAATGAAACATTATATAAATATCAATTTATAATTACATAAATGATTATTTAAAAATAAAATATGAAATAAATAAAAATATAAGGAAATGAAAAATGTAGATTATTTAATTATTGGCATTAAAAATATCAAAGAAATAGAAATATATCTAATGAATGCAATATTAAAGAAATAAAAAATGAAAAATATTAGCAAGTTATTAAAATAGAATGGAATGTGCAAAAATCCATATTTACATTAATTAGAAAGTGTAAAATTGGTAAATTTCATATAATAGCAATCTTAAAAAGTAAATTTGGTAATTAGAAACTGCATCCAATGGTCCAAAACAAATCTGCACAATCCAATGAATGAAATTGAAGCCCAAAACAGCGCTCAGGAGCACCGGATCAGCGTAATACAATAGCCCAGAATCGATCTACCTGATCTGACGGACGAGATCACTTTCATTGATCGCGAACCAGATCCGAACACTGCAATTGATGATCATCTAACGGCCAGGATTCGTGCTCACAGTAAGATGATCATCTGGTGTTGCGTTCGAGGTGCATCCAAAGGCGAAGATCAAAGCCGCAGGGGTTGATCGCGACCGGTGCTGCACTCGAAGACCATCCAATGGCTCAGATTTAATTTGTTTTCGGTCGATCGCGAATGGTGTTGCACTCGAGGCTCATTCGACGGTGAAGATCTTAGCCGCTTTGATGATCGTGCTACGTTCGAGGAAATCTAGCGGCCCAGATCAAATTAGATGCGCTGATGCGTTCGAAGACGATCGGACGACCCACGGCGAATTCGTTAATCTTGATCGTGATCTAAGTGATGCGATCGAGGATCATCAACGGCCCATGTTTAAGCTTTGATTAAACCGAGATTTAATAACCAAAAATAACGAAAAAAAATCAAAAAAATCTGAAAAAATTTCAAAAAAATTCAAAAATTGTGTTTCTAAATTTTTCAAACACACTTGCTATTTTCTTATACTTGAGGGCATAAAAATTTGAATAATTAGCAAGTTTCCTACAAGAAAAACACCAACAACTTACCATTCTACACTATTTTGAACTCTATATAAAGGACCCCTAGTGTTCACATTGTGTTCATCCCAAATCAAGAGCATACTAGTCCCTCTTGACTCTCTCTAGCCTTTTTCTTGACAATCCCCTCAGTTTTTGAGTGATCTTGAACTGTTCTTGAGTGTTCTTGAGAGTTCTTGAGTATTTGGAAGCGTTGAAGTAACGAAACTCTACTGGATTTCAAAGGTGTGCAGAAGAGACGTATTTAAGTGGAAGTGATTTCTAACTTTTACTTTTTTATTTTAATTTGAATAAGTCTTGCATATGTGATGATGTTTTGAAGTTGAATGATTGAATATATGTTTTAAATATGCATGCTTTATTTATTTGATGTGCCA
>JAJIYU010016586.1:0-12075 GCA_030144865.1 Tinospora cordifolia | reverse complement strand
TACCTGGATCATTAATTCAATAATGGTCCATAATTCTTTATACATATACTATTGGATAAATTAATTGACAAAAATTCTTGTTTATTCGTTCTAAATTATGAGGTATTACACCATCACTCTCATTTCATTGGAGTAATTGGATCTTCTTCTTCCAACCCAGATCCCTTTGATGGTGCACATGTCCCCCCAGACATCATGGTCTCCATTTCTACACTTCCTGTTGAACTTAGGGAAGTCATTTTTTGGAAAATTCCAGACTAGCCTATTATAGATGGCCTTCTTAAAGTTTTAACTCGTAGACATGGCATGTACTTCGACCATGTTCCTCATCCCGTAAAACCCTACTTATTCCCCTTTCGCATTATTAGTTTTTATAATTTTTCCAAGGAAGCTTACTGTTTTTTAATGCACCTCTTGCGTTCTTGGTGGATTGGGTTTTTCCTTGATAAGCATCTTCTGTATGCTTATCTCTTTCAACTACGACCCCCTTCATCATGAGCTTGAGCCTGATAATACCAGATTTTACAATTTCTTGTTAAAATTCGCTACTCATGATCAATGGTTAGCTCGCCTTACTGAATGGCCCCAAAGATTTCTCACCATTGCCTTTTTTGCGCCACTAGCCTCTCCACACAGGTACACTAGTATTGGCGATGATCCCATTGCAGCGGTTGAAGAAGAATGTTCCTACCAAATCCTTCGTGGATATCAGAGGTTATTATTCTTCAACACCGATAGCCGCCATACTTATCCAGGATCTCAGCCGGGCCGACGACATGAATTCTTTATGGCTGTTGACCCTCCATTTTGGCCCAGCTTTCACCAGTTTCAGTATTTCCAGCAGGATATGATCCGATGGAATGAAACTACAGGAACCACAAATTGGCTCAGGCCCACACCACCATATCATTCTGGACTCTTATATGGGCGTGCAGGCCTTAGTGAGCTCGAGAACCATCTATGGGATATTTTACATGTACTAATGGACGAATATCTTATTAAAAATCCCACTCATCTTGAAGATGTCAATCGTTCCACCACTGCACCACTCTGGCTCACCAGCTCATCATCTTCAGAGGATGATTAGACAGCATGGCATTATGGACAAGGCGCACTAAGCACGCTTGTCCCTATCACTACATAATAGTGTTCTACTTTTGATCAATAAGGCACATGTTACCTCCATTATTGTGATCTTTGGTAGAGATGGTCCAAGATGTTCTGTCAAAGTGCTTTATTATTGTGCTCTTTAGTAAAGATGGTCCATGATGCTCTGTTAAAGCAAGGTCGTACATACCACTTTACAAAAAGGCTGGTGTTCTACCAACAACACGATCACGTGAAGACAGCCTAGCTATACATCAGCTACTTTGTGTCCTCTTCTTCCAAGAAGTCTATATAAGGCAGCCATTCCCTTCATGAAGATCATCGAAGTGTGGAGTTAGAGTATTGAATCCATTGTTCTTCAAGAGTTTTATATTTTTCTTCAAGTTGTTATGTCTTTAAGTTATTGTGATGTCTCATATGTCTAAGTTCCTTGGTGTGTTACCCCTTTGGCTTGTTATAATCCTTGTAATTGTGTTCATCCTAATAATAATATTCTGTCGATGTTTTTGCATGATCGTAGTCTGTGATGAATCCGCTTCAGACTCTGAATCATAAAGCTTGAATAGTGTGTGAAAAACCCTAAATCTCATTGTTCTACCCTACAATCATGCATCTCCTTCCACGAACCGAAACTAGCTGCCACCAGTCGACATCCTACTCCTCCCACGCACATTCTAAGTCAAATTCCATCCATTCCATCCTCTCTTAACAGTCTCACAAGCATTGATGGTAGAAAAACTACACAGTCTATCAAGAGTTTGGAATGTGATGCATTTCAAAACAGTGATACAGAGGTAAGGTGTCTGTTTCACATGGAATACATGTTTAATCATCACTGTTTCATATTTTCTAAGAGTATGCACATTCTTTTGATGTAACAGAACCCTATAAATCATTCTAAGCATTCTTTGGAGGCGAACAAAGGAAGAAGCAAGTAACAGTGAGGTATAATGTGTTTCTATTCAACATGATGTTTTTTTTTTTTTTGGGTCAAGGTAAGTGCCATGCACAAGAGGGAATGGCAAACAGAAGAACATGCAAGAAAGTGTTGTTTTCTAGGATGTTACGTGGTTACCACGGTAACCAATCATAGTAATACACTATACACATGAGTTTCTTCTCAGGTTACCACGATAACGTATTGCTCTATAGTAGAAACAACGTAAATCCTTACAACGATCACAGACTACCCTATAATACCTTGAAATTTGTATGAAATGATATGTACAACATCATTGGAAATTAAATGATAAATGAGATCAATTCATCATAAATTCATTTTTTAGTGGTCAACTGACAAGATCATAGCTCAAAAATGTCTCAGTGAAAGGAGAATTAAGAAAGGGAATGAAAGTGTACTCGAAATGAAAATAAGATCAAATTAGAAGCTCAAACTAAGTTGCCACATGTATGCACAAAGAAGGGAATTGCCTAAATGAGCCAAACCATGTTCTAGTATGGGAAACACCTAAAATGCCTAGAGAAGAAATCCTAAACATCCCATGTGGAGTCCCTAAACTAACCTTGTGCACACACTCTAGAGAGAAACCAAAAATTAGAGAGTTTCCTAAAATACATGTGAACACAAAATTAGCACAAAAACCCTAAACTATCCTCACACATTTGTGCCACAAGTGAGTGAGCTCAAATTAGAAAGTTTCCAATGTGCACCCTAGATAAAGACTTAGAAAATTTCCTATGCACAGAAAGGCAAGTTCCCATGATTCATGCGTGCACAAGTGAATGAAATAGAAAACTTTTATGCTTGCACATGCCCAAACCGTGTTCACCCAGGAAGAGGAAAGCTTAAACTGTCCAAGCCTTGTTGCCCAAGTATTGTTGATCATGTGCGCAACACAAGAGAAAGAACCAAAATAGAAAGTTGCCCATGTTTGCTAATTTTGTGTGCACCAAGGAAATGGCAAGGAATCCTATGCTATCCATGACATACAAGAGGAGAGAATACATTAGAAATTGGTCCCAAACCACCCAAAACGTGCACAAGAGAGAAGTAGAAAGATTCCTTGACAACCCGTGTGCTCACACAAGAAAAGGAAACAAATCTTCACTCGCAAAACAATCCAAGAATAGAAGTTGCTAAACATTGTGCAATCTCTCATAACCTGACATCCAAGGAATTAAAATGGGAAGTTGCCATGCTAAGTTTGTGCACACAAAGAAAGGAAATTCTATGAGATTGATGCCCAAACCAAATCATCAAGTGAACCTTGTGTTCACACATGAGAAGGAAACTAAATAAGACTCAAAGCTTGTGTTCACATATGAATAGGAAACCCTAGTGGTCCCACTTGCCCAAACCGTGTGCACACTCACTCCTCACATGCTAAAACGTCCATACAAGAGAGATGGAAAGTTGCTTGATGAGCACACTCAAAACCATCCCCTGGTGCTTGGAAAACTCTATATAAAGGTTCCCTATGTTCTCATTCTCTTTATCCCAAAGCAAGAGCTGATAAGATCCATCTTGTTTTCTCTAGCTTCTCTCTTGTCACCTATTTTAGTTCTTGAGTATTCTTGAATATTCTTGAGTGATCTTTTGTGAAGTTTCAGTGTTCTTGAGTGTTTTAGAATAACAAAGTGCTACTGAATTTTAGAATATTCCAACTGATTTGTTTAACGGAGATGGCAGTGATTTCTAAAACTTCTACTTTATTATTTTAAATTAATTGGATGTACATGCATGTTAAAAATTTAGTTTGTTATGCATGTTTTAAAGTTTAGTTTATTAAGCATGCTCTACATTCTGCTTATCATGTCCAATCATGATGAAATTATGTCATGCTTAAAGCTCACATGCTTAAGTTTATTTTGGATGTGTTGCATGAACATGATGTTTCCATGTTTAAATTTTAATATAATATCCATGCCAAAATCTATTGGATTAGTTTATGATTCATGAATGTGATTAAAGAAAGATGATTAATGATAAAAACCATATACTGTCATAGTGATCCACAGGGATTACTGTGGGTGTTTTTGACATGTGATTAGTTCACATAGGTAAGGTCCCAAAATACTTAGAATATGGGTAAGACCATAAGTCCAATGAAATTTGGCATAAAGGAATGTTTTTTCACTCAAGGAAGGTATTTTGATAAGAACATCAAGGTTGATCCCTTTCAATCTAATATACAACTGAAATTAATAAATTGTTTGAATCACTTAAACTGAAATTAATAAATTGTTTGAATCACTTAATGTTCGTAATTGATTTGGATGTCTTATTGATTTAAAATAATACTTTAGTTGTTTTAGAATAATCCACTAGGCTTTGTGCTCACCCTTCCTATTTTACCTTTTACAGGGAATTGGTCTCATTAAAGAAGCATGACAATAGTTAGGATATTTTATTTAAAAAGTTTCTATTTAAATGTAAGGACATGTTGCCCAATTTTGAATATTCTGCTATAGTTTGAATATGAGTTATGTACTCTTCCCTCTTTTATTCATCGAATAAAATTAAAGATTTCTTTTATCTTTCTTGGATTTGTCTTATTGAATTATGTTTATTTAATTGAGTGAGTACTCTTAATAATCAATAAGACTTGGGATAAAAAAATAGAAAGTCAAGTGTGAATTGCTTGTAAATGTAACACCAACCCGACCTGCTATGTGGTCAAGTCCATTGTGAATTCGGGGGTCAGGTGTTACACTACTATTGTACACTACCACGATAATGCAATTGACCCTCTTGGGTTACCATGATAGGCTACCGCAATAATGCGAGTGAGACCCTCTTTCCATTTTTCCATGCATGCACTCAAACTACCTTGGTTCTTCCCTTCCCTACCACGATACATAGAAGAAAACCACATTGATACGCTCTTGTTGTGACCTTCTTACACATCATACACCATATAAATTAGGGAATCATTGAATTATAGTTTAAAGGTACTAGAAATGCTTCAACATCTAAGAAAAACTGTTTATAATCCTTAAAGGTTGAAGACTCAAGGAGATTTGGATACTGAAGCGAGGAATTAGAAAGAGCATAACAAAGAAACAGGTGGAGATGAATACACATACTATTTAGTATTATTTTAGTCTTAAATATGAAATATGATTGACTGTTGAATTTATTGAATGTTTAGAATCATGTTAGGAAAATGATGATTAGTTATTTGAATGAATGCTTGTTCATTGTATTGTTGGGAACATGCTGAATGAATCATAAATGCTTAATGTTTCTACAATGAGATACCATATGTTATATATGATGAATTACATTTATTAGGTGACTATGAGCATGACTTACAATTTATCAAAATGTTTTATGAGTTCATATATCAAATGAATATGCTTGCAGTCACTAAATAAAGATTGATTAAGAGATCTAACCACGTACCTGGGAAGTGATACAGATACTGTGGTAGTAGTCATGTATCATCATGGGTATTCTCAACCCAAGGTGGGTCTTGATTCTACTATAACAATAGTGAGATGAGACTGATAGTCGAGTTGAGACTTAACTCCTAAGATAGTGTTCCAAATAAATAACGGGCCTTTGGGCATTACTTCCCATATTCCAAACCTAATGGGGGATACTGAGAAAGGTCATTTCGGTCTTAATGTCAACCTAAACAATTGAACTGTTTGAATTACTTAATGTTTGATAAGTGTTTGCATGTTTTGTATTTTGACTTTAATAATGTTTGAGATGTATATTGTATGATCCACTAGGCTCTTGAGCTCACCCCACTAATTCTTATTCAGGTAATCACTGAAAACACTTGTACTGACAAGTGAAGAGAAGTCATTGGTAGTAAATATATGCCTCACTAATGAGATTCTGTAAGGTTGAAAAGCTATTTGAATTTTCAGTTGTAGGGCATGATTCCCACTTACATTCATTATGTTCATTCATTTGTTGGAGTTAGCCATGGGGCCAGACATTCATTAGTTTTATAAACCTCAGCCACGGGGGCCAACATTTGATTATTATTGATGGTAAGTCGATTATTTTATTCAGTTTATCATCCCAATGTTGTTGTTTCTGTTGATAACTCTAACATGTTGTGGGATGTGACTTGGTACAAACCATGGGATTTATATGAGAAACAGTACTACTCCGATTCCCAGATGGCCAAAGCGAGAGTGATCACATACGAATGTGATTCCATCTCAAGTTATGAGATGCGTGTGTTGCCTATGACGAAATGCAAATAGTTCTAGGGCGGGGGCATTACATGCACCTTTGTTAGCATTACCTAACTTCAATAAAACTTTTGAAATTAAATGTAATGCCTCAAGAGTTAGTATAGGTGTTGTTTTGATGTAGGAAAGGTGACCTATTGCATATTTCAGTGAAAAGCTAAATGGGACTACATTGAATTACCCAACTTTTTAGCTTTATGCACTTGTGAGGGCATCAGAGACATGGCAACATTATCTCTGGCCTAACGAGTTTGTCATCCGCATGGATCATGAATCTTTGAAGCATTTCAAAGGTCAAGGTAAGTTGAACAAAAAACATGTTAGATGGTTGGAATTTATTGAAACCTTCTCATGAATTGTTAAATGCAAGCAAGGTAAGGAAAATGTAGTAGCAGATGCTTTACCTCAAAGGTATGCCCTTCATATTTCTTTAAATGCACGTTTATTAGGTTTAATACTTGTGAAAAGGGAGCTTTTCAAAAAATTTATAAAGTTGATGGTTATTGTTCAAAGAGAACAAGTTATATATACTAGCAAGTTATATACGAGAATTGCTTGTCAACAAATCCCATTGCGGTAGATTAATGGGGTACTTTGGTGTCACAAAGACCTTAACAGTTTTACAGGAACACTTTTTTTGGCCTAGGACAAAACAAGATGTAAAATGTGTTTGTGATCGTTGTATTACTTGTAAAAATGCTAAATCAATTACTAAATGGACTTTATACACCCTTGTTTATACCTCATAAGCCATGAGTTGACCTATCAATGGACTTCACTTTGAGTTTACCAAGGTCCAAAAAAGGTCGAGATTCAATATTTGTTAATTGACCGATTTTCTAAATGACACATTTCATTCCATGCCATAAAATAGATAAGGTCACTTATATTGTTGTTTGTTCCTTCATGAAGTTGTGCATTTTCATAGTATACTCAAAAGTATTGTCTGAGATGGTGTACCCAAAAGTAAAATTTCTTAGTTACTTTTGGAAAGTATTGTGGGAAAAACTTGAAACTAAGTTATTATTTTCTACTACTTATCATCCCCGGACTGACAAATAAACAAAGCTCAGCAATCAGACCTTGACTCTACTGCTTTAACCATCATTCAAAGAACTTGAAAACTGAGAAGAATGTTTGCCTATAATAAAAGTTTACATTCTTCTACAACATATTCTCCATTTGAAATAGTTTATGGTTTTAATTTTCTAACTAATTTGGATTTAATACCTTTATCTATTGATGTCAAGGCAAGTTTGGAAGGAGATAAGAAAGCTGAACTGGTTAAAAAGCTTTATGAGCGTGTTAAGCAATAATTGAGGAGAATAATGAGCAATATGCATTCAAGGCAAACAAAGGGAGACGATAATTATTTTTGAGCTAGGTAGCTGGGTGTGGGTGCATATACAAAAGGAGCGATTTCTAGCCCAACAGAAGTCCAAGTTGCATCCTAAGGGGGATGGTCCATTCCAAGTTCTTGAGAGGATCAATGACAATGCCTACAAAATAAATCTTCTAGGTGATTATAACATTAATGTCACATTCAATGTTGCTGATCTTTCTCCTTTTGATGTAGGTGATGATTCGAGGATAAATCCTTCTAAGGAAAGGGAGAATGATGCAAATTATGAAGTTGACCAAGATGATGCAAGTAAATTAATTAAAGATGATAAGATTTATTATGTAGACCAAGATGATGTTTTGCATATTTTAAGTGGACCAATTACAAGGGCTCGTGTTAAAAGACTTAAAAAAATATTATTTGGGATGGTTCAAGACATCTGACCCAAACAAGGTGTTAATAGTTTTGTGAACTTTAATGTGGGCTTGAATAAATCAAAAGGAGCTATAACTGTTATCCAAGCGTAGGATAGTCACAACTACAAGAAATAAAAAGCTTTAACTGGAATACATGTGGGGATTGAGTTATTCAAGCTACACTCTCATTGATTTGAGATGATAAAATTGGTTTGTTGGTCATTACCATTGGTTGCATGAAAATAGTTAATAATCTTAGTTTTATTAGTCTTTTATTTCAAACGTTTCAACTTTCAAGGTGTACTAACCATGCAATTAGTGTGTTTTATTCTAGAGTTAATGCAATGTCCATAGGAGTTACTAGTAGAGTTGTGATGTGTATTAAGTGTCACTTAATACAGAGTTTTCAATGCTCATAGGATTAAATGTGTAAGTTAATAACTATTTATTTTAATGATATTTTGTTTTATTAAGAGTTACGCCCATAATTTGTATAAATTGGCTTACACATTTTGAGAAAATATATCAAATCAGTAAAGTAAGTGTCATATAAAATATTTATGCTTTGAAATACTTACATCCCCAATTTATTTAATTTCATGGAATATTTAATTCAAAATTAAGTTTCCTCCCTCTAATGACAAGAAAGTTGTTTTACTGAATCATATTATTATAGAAACATCATATTGAGGATTAAAAAAAATCAATTATGTCAAAATATAAATATACTTTGGTTAAAGAACATTTTGCTTTTAATCACAATATATTTTAATTGACCTCACATTTTAATATAATGAAAAAAGAGAAAAAACAATTATTCTTCAAGAATACCTATTTACTAATATTTAAGTTGCTCTTTAAGATTAATTGTTTGTTAACATACAAATTGTTCTTTGAGAGCAATTTTAACAAAATATAAAACATTATTTTGTCCGTGCAAACATACTGTGTTTGTTAATATACTAATTGCTCGTAAGGAACTTTTAATAATTTTTAAATCTTAGCATAGGTTTATTGAAGTATTGATCAATTATATGGTGATATTTCATGCAAAAACTTCATTATCTCTAATTTCATGTGTTGCAAAATGATATTATTCCGCTATAGGTGAATAATAACGATTATAATTATGTTATCTATAACTATAACTATAATTACGATTCTTAAAATAATTTCAGTTATGACATATGTCATATAAAATATATTAAGATGTGATTTTTTGTCACATTTTTTATAACAATACTTTAGTATTTTAATGTTACTTCGAGAACATATTCAATAGCAAATAACATTTTTCTTTCAATATAAATATTATTTAATGACACTTTAATATTTAAGTTTTACATGATTCATTATGACCAAAATAAAATTTAAGTTTAATTAATAAGATAGTGTTACAACTTTATGTGCAAACTAAATTATGATGAATCTATTAATAATGTTTGTCATAAAATATTTACAAAATAAATTTAAAATAACAAATAAATGTAGAATAAAAACATAAAATAATAAAATGACATCTCTATGTTAAAGTTGCTATTAATTAATAATTAAATATTGTCCATTTAAAAAAATGATAAAATAAAAATTTCTGAGATACTCTATTATTATTAGACTAACTCTTAATTAGTTTTAGACTAATTTATAAATTCACAATTATATATGATTCTATAGATAAAAGTCAATATATTTGCATATAGAGCATTATAATTTTGACATTTTAATAACTTTTAGTTAGATATAATTTTATTAAATTTCAGAGCTTTTGGCTTAATAAATTTTCTTTTTAATAGCTTCGTGCTAAAATCTTGCTAACAAGGTTCTTTTTAATACCCAATAATTAAAATATTATTTTTCAATAATCTTACATTATGAAATATTGTTCTCATTATATAGCTTCAAGCGACGAATGTTTTTAAGTTTTATAATTTTAATATATTAAATCAAATATCATAATATTTTTTATCTAATTGGTACTATAACTTCAGGTAGAATCAATCATAATAGTTTTGTAATTAAATAAAATTAATAAGAGTTTGACTAAATCTCTCCTTTGTATAGCTTCAAGTTATAAATATTTGTAAATATTTTTTTCACAAAGTTTTTTTTTTCGTATGAATCAAAATATATAAAAAAGAATATTTCAGTCACTATACATTATTGAAATAATTTTAAATATTTTAACAATTTTGGAGTTTGATGGCTTTAGAGGTCTTGGTCTTTAATTCAAATATATAAATAAAATAATTTTAACTATATACGTGATTTTCTTGTGTGGGTTAACATATAAACAAACTATTATAACAAGCTAAGTGAACTTAATAATAAAAAGATAAAAATCATCAAAAGTATTTTTTTTATTCTCTTTATGCCTTATAACATAATACTAATTATTTAAAAACGGTGATCACCATGATATTGAACATTATTTTATCCTTGACCATTATCATATATATATATATTACATATTATAGCGATCATATCTATGTCTATTTAACTATTAATATATCAAACGTTACTTCAAGAAATGTGCAATAACACTTGCATGAGAATGATGATTTTTTTTATCAAAATAATTTTTATTTTGCTTATGCACCAAATTGATTAATTTAATACTTATATTCACGATGATCATTCTTTTTTTTATAACATTAATAAGATAGATATATATCTATTTTTTAATATTCAATATTTATGCTTCTAACTTCTATATATGATTTACAAATAAATATGCATATATAACTGTAATAAAATTATAATAAAAAATAATATATGCATGTTGATAATACTAAGAATAATATTTTATTTTCAAATGTTTATATATATCTTGATTTTTCTTTTCAAAATATATTATTTGTTGAGTTGATAGGACAACTTTTATAGAAAAGCGGTGAGACAAAATCTTCTTAAATGATTGACCTTTTAGAATGAGACAATCTATCTGCTTCTCAATGTTTACTTTTTTTTTTTTTTTTTTTTCTGGATAAGGCTTACTTACTATTTATGTAAACTTATAGTGCTATTTGTATTATAAGAATTAAAAATAGAGTATAAGTAATTAATTATATATTAAATAAATTATATATTTATTATATTTTAACTTTTGATTTCTTATGTAAAAGATTATATAAGATACAACTACAAAGAATACTTTTCTAATCAGTGACATTATTTATGATTTATATTAAAATCATACATATGTACAAAATATATGCATCATTCAAATAATAATATAAATATTAATATCATAAATTAAAAATATACCTTTAAGCTTTCATCTTCGAAATACTTTTTCTCTTTTGAAGTAATTTCTTTAGTCTTTAAGAATTCAGACGAAGAGCGTGATTGTGTTAATAATGCGTTATAAATTTAATTAAAACTAATATTAAAAAATAAAAATAATTTTAAGAGAAAAAGAAATATTATTCAAGAATATTAGACAAAAAAATAATTTTAAAAGAAAATTATTCTCTTTATTGATAATTTTTATGAGAGTTAGGAGAGTTATAAGACCTTTTTATGTAATTTTTTTATTAAAAATTACATAAATTATAATAAATATAATTGAAATAATTAAACAATTGTATTAATGTAGATATTATGAGATAATGGGAACATAAAGAATTTATTTCTGGCGGTTAAAGAATTTAATTCAATATATTCATATATATTCTTGCCACGGAATATGCGCAAGCTGACGTAGGAAAAGTCGCTCATTTTCCATGAGCTCAACCCGAAAGAGTCTGAAAAAGTAATCTTCTGCTTCCTGTTGCGATGGCTGCCGCTACCGCAGTTTTATCCGTGTATACGACTGCAACACCCGTTGCCCCCCTTCACAGTCTTTGCTTTGCTCAAGCTCGCCCCGGCAGCCGTAATCTCCGTAAGAAAAAGCTCCCAAGAAGTCCCAATTCCAGTCCCAAAAACACACGAATCAACTCCGACCAATTTGTTGCTCACCAATCTGGCGGAGACGCTACAACCTACGTTCGTCTTCCTCCTAAGGACGACTTCCTTACTCCTTTGCTCCCCATTGCC
>JAJIYU010016585.1:0-12097 GCA_030144865.1 Tinospora cordifolia | reverse complement strand
ATTTCTTATACTATTGCCTTATTAAATTCTTAATTTTAAGTTATGTACGGTTAAATATGATCAAGGCATGAAATGACTGAAATAGAAAGTCAAGTGTGTGTCGCTTGTAATGTAACACCGACTTGGCCCGTCGTTTGGTTTAGTCCACTGTCAAAAAAAATGGCGGATGCGTCCAATGCTTAATGATACGGGGGTTGGGGTGTTACAGATACGGGCACACCCATCACCCAACCCAGGAACTAGGGTTACACCCATCGCTCCATCACTGAAGAACTAGGGTCACACCCATAGTTCTATCATCGAGAACTAGGGGCAAAGCCATTCGTTCTTATAGCAAGAAAAACCACAGTGATCCCCCATGGACCACTGCAATAGTACGTTGTTCAACTCTAAATTTATCTTTACTTGTGTATCAGCAAACATTTCATTATGTATAAAGCATCATTGTACAACAGTAATCATTTCTAAAGCATGAATAAGGCAACAATCATTTCATAGAAGCATAGAAGCATGCAAACACTGAACATGGACATATAACTCATGTTATTCTAGCATTCGTATATTCATGTCATTCACAAATCATTTAATCAACATCCTAGCATGCTTCTAGGCATTCAAACAATGTAAAAATCACATATTCAACATTAAAATTCAAATATGCTAGGGAGTAAGGTAATCACTTCCACCTTAGTATTTCCTTCCCTTGTGTTTTTGCTCCTCGCCACACGTGTTTTAGATCTTTAATCTATATGACTTTAAATACTAAGATAATGTGAATCTAAAACATTCATAACATGTTCAAAATCATGGATTCATTTCTCTGTATAGTATCCCATGGTGTACACAAGGTCACAATGAAAAATGAAAGAAAAATGGGTTGCACGTCAAGTTCCCACAACAATGCTTCGCATTATCGTGGTCGCCAGAATTGGCGACATGTGTTTCTGCGGTTAGCGATAACTAAAGGGCATTGTGCATGCAACACTTTCGTGTGTACTATCTCGCTCGTGTTTTTCCCATGTGTTTAATACTGAAATATATGGACACTAAGCTTAAAACATACGTCAAACTAAAAGAAGTCTTTATATCTTAGAGCTCTTTATGTTTCCTCTTTGTTTCTCACCAAAACAAGGTCTTGCAACCCTCAAATCACTTAGGCTTCAAAGAAAAACGTGTTTACACTTAGGAAAATGATTTACAATGCTAAGAACTTAAGATTTCAAGTGGGTTTCATGATTTTACATGAGTACAAGACGTTTGGAACAACACCTCCATGGATCTTCTTCTTGTGAGCTTGTTCTTTATGAATCTATGCTCACAAACTAGTAGAGAGGGGTTTGAGTGAATACAAATCAATCTAGAATGGTAGGGAAGGGAGGAAAACTCAATTAATGGTGGCTAGTATTAGTTCTTGGGAGTAGGTGTGCAATTGTAGGGTTATAATGACGATTAGGGTTTGTCAGTGCACTATTCATACATATATAATTTATGTATTACCACCATAACTCAAAGGATTACAGTAGTAACCAAAATCCTACTTTTCTATGTTTTAGTGAAATTACTACAGTAATTTTATGAATTATCACAGTAATTTTATGAATTATCACAGTAATTTTATGAATTACCATATTAACTAGTAAACAATTACTATGTGAAAATTCCATTGTAACAACCTAGGGCCACTATGACGATATTGTCCCCACCTTAACCCCTACTAACTAAGTACAGGCTCTTGTTCTTGGCAAGACTCAAACCTAAGTCTCCCAAAAGTGCTCTGCATAATTAAATACCCTTGAATGCACATTTAGCTCAAGAATCCCCTAGAGTCAAACCGATGTAGGATATTACAATCCACCTCCCTTAGGAGCAATCTCATCCTCAAGATTCACACCTCCGGTAGACACAGAGCGACTCTGATACCATTTGTAACAACCCAGGCCCACCGTGACAATATTGTCTCCACCTTAACCACCACTGACTAGGTGCAGGGTTTGTTCTTGGCGAGACTCAAACCTAAGTCTCCCAAAAGCGTTAAGCACAATGAGACACACTCGAATACACATTTAACTCAGGAATCCCCTTGGAGTTAGATCGATGTGGGATATTACAATAGACTTGTAACACCCCAACCCTGAAGAGATGGGTTTAAGCTCAACCACAAGGCGGGTTGGGTCTTATGTTACGTTCACAAGTACACAACTTGTATCTCAATTCCTTTATTCTAACACTTATTAAAATACTCATAAGTACACTTACATTGAGTTTAATATTCAACAAGATAATAGAAGTGAATAAAGGAAACTTTAAACTCTTTATTTATTCAAAATAAAAAAAATACATTATTGAATTCATATAATCAAAAGAAAGAGTACATAACTCTAAAATTTAAAAGTAAAATTTAGCAGAAGTTTTTATTCAAAATTTGGGACATATGCCCTTACAATATGAACTTTTTAAAGTAGACTTTCAAAAGTCCATAGTTTTCACGTAATTCAATTTCTTAAAAAATAGAAGGAATGAGTGAACATATAGCCCAATAGATCATTCATTAAACAACTAAGTTATTAATTCAAATAAAAAGTACATCCAATTTCAATCACTTATAAGCATTAAGTGTTTCAAACAATATCTTGTTAGTATTGTATATTTGACCAAAATGGGTTTTTAATCCCTTCATGTTCTTCATTAAAATACTCCTATTTTAAGATGGAATGACAATTCATCTTGTTATATTCCATTGGAAATAAGGATCACATGTCCCCATTCTAAGTATTTTAAAATATATCCACTCTTAGTGATGTCACTCATATACACTAAGTATATACTTAGTATCACTTAGACTACTATGATGGTATGTGGTTCTTATCTTCACTTTCTCATATTTAAATTCAAATAAATATGAAACAATATCATAATGATTAATATTATAATTTGAATAATCAAGAGAGCATGGGAAACACAAATAACATACTAGAAAACTCAAAAATAAGCCTAAGCATGGTTTCTAAGCATGTTATGCTATTGTGCATGAATTAAAAATATAAAAACATGCTAACTAAAATTAAATCATGATCAAACATGCTTCAAACTAAAATTTAAACATGCTGAAATTTATAAAATAACATGATAAAGAAAAACTGAAAACATAAATGCACTAAAGGCTTGAAGCAATAAAATAGGAGTTCTAGAAATCCCTTTCACCTTATAATGTTTTCTCCTAAAAATTTCAGCAAAGGTTCCCAATGTTCAAGCAATTCCAAACACCAACAAAATCACTAAAAACAAATCATTATAAGACTGAAATTAGAACTTCTCACACAAGAGAAAAAAGAGAAGTGAGAAGAGGTACCAAGAAGAGGGCAAGAACAAACAAAGAGGAAAGTGTCAACTCTTTGCTCTGGGATGAGATGAAAGTGAGCAAGAGGGGGTTTATATAGATGTTTATAAGCACAAGGGGGCATCTAGGGCAGCTAGGGTAGTTCACCACGTTTGGGCGTGTTTCTAAACTCATAAGGGGATGGTTTGGATAAAGAGGGCAAGTGTGATCATGGTTGGCAAGTGGGATCACTATCGCTTTCTAATTCAAAAGTTATTAGTAAAATCTTGTTTTCTAACTATGTGTGAATACAAAAGAGGTTTAAATCATATTCTAATTCAAATGGGACATCCAATATGTTCTCATGGAAAATTTCCTTTTTAGTTTCCTTGCTTGCTCATCACACAAACACACAAGGAATACTTTCCCATTCTCTCATTTCTTGGACATCAAGTATGGGTGTACAATATCAGATTTGAGGTGACACCATATAATAGTCAAAGATGTTCATCTTGGTTCCAAGAAACTACCTAAAAAGGGTTGCTCACATGTGTCCATGCACACATATACATGTTTGGGCTGATTTTGGCTTAAGTGGGTGTTGGTGTACACAATCAAGTGGGGGTGTATATGGAATCATGTCTCATGGTTTCTAGACCATATGAAACGTCTACTAATGTGGTTGTACTGAATCATTTGCATGGAACATGAGATCATTTTACAAGGATTCAAATAATGGACACGTCTCATGGAGATTTAGGTAGGTAGGGTGCACATGATCATGGTGTTCCACCCATGTGACTTGCACATGTTAGGGGTGGCCAAGGGTTCATGGGATCACAAAAATCAAATAAAAATTAATATCTCCTTATTCACAAGGAATTATGATTTATAACTTATAGTTTTGAAATCATATGAATCTAATGCAAATTTTAAGATATGGTTTGGCCCAAGATGATTTTCCCTTAAAAACATTCCTTATTTAAGACCCGCTGAGGTCACTAGGCAAATGAAAATCCAAACCTTCGCCAATTGTCCTAATTTTTGGATATGTCATTCATTTTGTTGGTTCATGTCATTTCATTTCATTTCAGATCATTTCAATCCCCTGAAGTACCCTAAATAACAATTCTTTCTAATTTGGACCCCCTGAAAGGCGTTTGGCAAATAAAAACCCTAACCATGACCAATTGTTCTAATTTTTGGATATGTTGTCCCCTTAGTTGGTTCATGCCATCTTACTTCATTTCAAGTTGTTTTGGGTCCCTATGTGACACTAAATGAGAGTTTTAGAACCTGCCAGATTTAGCCCTAAAATGAGTTTGATTTTATTTTGCACCCAAATTTTACTAAATAAATGATAAATTTCATTTAATTGAGTACAGAGAATTTAGGATATCACAACCTACCCTCCTTAGAAAAATTTCATCCTCGAAATTTGTACATAACTAAGGATTTCTAGTAAATAGGCGTGGATACTTGGTCTTCATTTCACTTTCGACTTTTCAAGTAGCTTCTTCCACCCCATGATGCTTCCACAACCTTTCACCAATGGAATATCCTTTGTTCTAAGATTCTATGCTTTGTGTTCAAGGATTCTACTACTTCTTCCTCATAAGTAGCATCAACTTGAACATCAAGTTCATACTTTCTCTAGTTTTCTATTAAGGTCTAAGGCATATGACCTCAACATATCCTCTAGTGTCCAGGTGACTCTCTCAGACTTACTGACTTTATCTATGGATCTGATTAACAGGAACTAAGCCACTTTAGTGAGACGATCCACAATTATCCATACGGTGTTTTCTTCCTAAGTCTTAGGGTATTCTTAGCATCTAAGCTATGGTCAGTATGCTTATCCCATTCACTTTCCCCCACCAGGCTTGTGAGCCATTCGTCTTGCCTTTTGTTCATCCCTGATCTGATGCAATAGGTCTGATGGCAAGACTTGCTATCGAGATAGGCTTGTCTTTCATTTAGGGTCATACTTATCCTAAACTTCTCAGTTTCTTTATTGTAGCCCACCTCCAACTCGATGGACTCTACCACACGACAGGTGTTGGAGTTGTTACCTCAAGTGACTAACACCTTCTTGAATATTTAAAGTGAGGCAACAAGAGTTCTTAAGGAAATTATTTTCATTAATTGGAAATCACAAGTACAAAACCTTACTCAAACCAAATTCCTAATGCTAACACTTAGTAACCTTTAAGTAAAAGAACTCCATGCCACTACTCATATTCAAAATTTATTCTTCTGTCCTAACAATGGACTACTAGGGTTTTACTAGGGGTTTTGATCTTCTTGGGCATCCACAACGAACATTCTGGCTTGGTTCTGACTTCAAGCCTTATTTTGCCCTTGGCATTCTATTATTGTTGTCTACCCTAAGAACGATCATTCTAACCTCCTCCCTGAGTGTTTTGTGGTTGAAGAGCCTAAGCGGTTGAAGTCAGCAGTTTCTTGCCAAATGACCCTTCTACTTACACACATAGCACAGTCCCTACTTTCTCGCCTATTCTTTTAGTTCATCTTTAGTTTTCCCCTGATTCTAAATTTGTGGTGCCTTCCCACTACTCTTATTCTTTTTCTGGGCCTCTAAGTTCTCTATTTCATTACTAGGCATCTTGTTCTTACCTCACAAACTTTGCTCCAGGTTGAGTTCTTGTTCAAGTATTAGGGCTCGTTCTACAACATCTTTGTAAGTCTTTTGGCCCTAGGTCATAACCACTTTGCGGATCTCGATCTTAAGACCCCATGCAAATTTGTTGGCCTTCGTTTGTTCTTCTTCAATTAGTTCTTGAAAAAATTTGGCCAACTCTTTGAATTTTCTCTCATACTCAGTCACAGTGAGATCCCTTTGATTGAGTTACATAAAGTCTTCCTGTAGCTTTCGAAGGATAGCCTCCAGACAAAACTTTTCACAAAAGATCCCCTTAAACTCTTTCCAGTTTATCTTTTCAACATCTGTGTTATGACTCTAGATTCGGTTTCTAGGTTCTCAATTTGTTCGGTGGCCTAAAGGTTTTTCTTCAAGGTTCTTTTCATGCATGGGTACAGGATTTAGCTCAAAGCAAATAAATACTAAAACATAAATATCACATGTAACACCCCAACCCCCTAGAGACAGGTTTAAGCTCAACTACAAGGCAGGTTGGGTCCAATGTTACATTTACAAGTACACAACTTGCATCACTTTTTATTATCTCAAGTCTTATTGTTTCTCAATGAGCACATAACCCAAATAATTTAATTCTAATTTAATAAGACTATTACAAGAGAGATAAAAGAAAAACTTCAATTTTTATTTATTGAATAAAATAAAGGGATACATGCTTGAAATTCAAATAATGAAAAGGGGAGTACACAACTCTAAAATTTAAAAATAAAATTCAACGGAAGTCTTTATTCAAAATTTGGGCAATATGCCCTTACATAGAAACTTTCTAAAAATAGAGTTTCTAATCCCTTAGCAAGCTTGATCATGTCAAATTCTTAAAAAATAAAAGGAAGGGGAGAGCACATAGCTCAATGGATTATTCATTAAACAACTAAGTTACTATTTCAAATCAATAGCACATCCAAATTCAAACAATTTCATGCATTAAGTGATTCGAGCAACTTTTTTATTATAGTTAACGTTAAGGCTGAAAGGGTTCTACTCCCTTGATGTTCTTAATTTAGACACCCCTCTTTAGGGTGAAAAGACATTTTTTTATCACTTTTCATTGGATGTCACATACCAAGTATCCCTTAGTTACACCCCGCAACCACACACTCCAAGCATGCATCAAGAACACCCATAACACCCATACAGGTCACTATGACAGTATGTGGTTCTTATCTTCAATTTCTTATATTTAAGAATCACATAATCATAAAAGAAATTCAAAATGTAAATATCAGAATTTTAAACAACCAAGGAAGCATGTAAACATTACATAGCATGCTTGATACATTGAATTAAATCCTAAACATGAATTCTAAGCATGACATGCTCTCATGAGTGGTTAAAACATAAAAACATGTTGAACTAAAATTAAAATATGATTAAACATGCTGAAAACAAGAATTCAAACAAGCATGAACATGCTAGAAATTCAAAAAAAAATAGCAAAGTAGAAGTTCAAGAAATCCCTTCCACTTTAATCCGAGTTTTCGTTGAATCCGGCAGAGGTTCGCCTTATCAACCACTTTCAGAACTTTAAACCACCAACAAGACTACTTCAACAACGCTCTAAAATACTAAAATAAGAACTTCTCACACAAGAAAGAAAAGAGAGTGAGAAGAGGTGCCAAGAAGAGGGCAAGAACAAACAAAGAGGAAAGTATCAACTCTTTGCTTAGGGATGAGATGAACGTGAGTAAGAGGGAATATTTATAGGTGTTCATGAGCACAAGGGGGGCATCTAGGGAAGTTAGGGCAGCTCGCCACATTTGGGCATGTTTCCAAACTCATAAGGGGATGGTTTGGGTGAAAAAGGTAAGTGTGCTCATGGTTGGCAAGTTCGACCACTATGACTTTCTAATTCAAGTGTGAGCAAAATCTTTGAACCTTATTTGTTTCTTTTATGTGTGTGAACACAATTAAAGGTTTAGAATACATTCTAATCTCTCTTGGACATCCTTTATTAGTGGGGAAACATTCTAATATGTTGTGATTCATAAAATTAAATAATATGGGCACACAAAAACAAAGTTTTGGAATGTTTCTTATTTCCCTTGGATTCTCTCTCTTTTTGGCTCCACATGTGAGCATGAGGCAAGTTTCTATTTTTTGATTTTTTTTCTAGGTGAAGAATCTTTCTATGTCTCTTTAAATCAGCCACTCTCATTAAACTGCTATCTTGGGTTTGTCACATGTGTGCCCACACACACACTTATGAAACATTTTATATGTAACCTTAGTATACATGATCGTTTATCTTGGCACATGGAATCATTCTTCATGGTTTCTATAGGTGAGGGCATACTTGATCATTTACATGGCACATGGGATCATTCTTCATGGTTTCAAATAATGGACATGTCACAATTACGACTGGCACATAATACCATATACGCTACATCTATATATATATAATATTATGTCAACCTCTTACACTTAATCCTACTCAATATCCATACAAAAATTTTGATAGAGTCTCTTCTAAAATTTGGACTTATCACAAATAAATTTATCACCTAATAAACACATTTTATCAAACCACCCACTCACAATAGATAATAGTAACCCACATGCTATCTTCAATCAAAACTCATAGCTCATAATTTACAAAGTTCCACTCTTAACTAGCATAACCAGATTTAAATCCTTCTAATGATAGTACATATACAATGATAATTATGATTATACAACCCACAAAATAATTAAACCTACGCACGCAGCAGTGGCTGAAGAGTCGACTACCCTTCTTGTGTCGATTTCTTCCCTTTCTTATTTGTTCCTGAAATATTAAAGATAATAAGTGAGCTACAACATGCCCAGTGAGTAATCTTTATCAATGGCATTTAGATGCATTTAAATAATCATGCAAAAAATCAAGTTAGATAAAACATTTAAATTCATCGTGCACATTTAAGCCATACATACATGCATTCAACGTAGTGATCATGCTAGTTTCAATGCATCATTTAACAAAACATATGCACATCCACATCTTTTAGAAGTAGAGTCAGTCTCACTCCTTGTCTGGCCTGGACAATAGTAGACTATACCTCTAATTATCACTCAGTCCACAACCATTTCGAGGATTATCACATAGAGAAAGGCCAATACTTCTCATGGCTCAATCCCACACAGATTATCACATAAGAAGTATTATTCTTCATGGCTCAGTCCATCGAAACGATACTGTATTTTAGATATGCTCTTGCAAATCCAAAACACGTTGCCATGTAAATAAAATTTCATGAATTTCAAACCAAATGCAAAGATGTCAATATAAATAGCATGCTTACATTCAAATCAATTTTATATCTACAATGCCATATAAATAACCAAGATAAAGAAATACTCACAGATTACCAACAGCTTAATAATCGTTGGGCACGTATTTTACTTCCTGCTATAATAACCAGTCTCTCCCAAATTTACTGTAAAATTCAATAATATATAATCCATCATTTCATACATAATATATATTTTTATTTGCATTAATTCTAATTTTATAAAAATCATAGTTTTGATATAATATCACCATTTATATAATGCCAAAAATAATTACCTCTCCACAATTACTGTCCAACCAATTTCTAATATCCACTCCCAAAAATATAAGTTCCAATGCATTGAAATCAACCTATCACCGAAATAATTCATATCCATAAATCACAACTAATTTATTTTTATAAAAATTTCTAACCATATTTAATCACATACATGCATTAGACAACACGTATGACTGCGCATTAACTTGAATATCCTCAATAACCTTTAAACTCAATTTTTTTCTCAAATTCCATAGTTTTACAGCAGAAAATAAAATAAATAAGCTTCCAAATCATATTTTTCTTTAATTTCCAAATTTTTATAAATAATTTCATTGATCAATCATTCACCAAAAATCTATTTGATATCCAAAATTCAAAAATTTGGTGTCAATGGGTACGTATTTTCATTCTCTACATTCCTACGGATTTCAATCAGAGTTTTATTTGGGTTTAGCATACCCAAAAGCCTATCAAAAGGTTATAAAACTTTGAGTATTTATTTTAAAATCTACAGGGTAAACTAGCACAATCTAACCACAAATTTGGGATCTACTTATCGCCAGGAGTGTTTTGATATAATTTTTGTTGAATTTTACTCACCGTGAAAAAATATCCAATTTTTTGGTACAACTATAAAACACCATTTACAGTAAAAATTACACCCCTAAGATTGTAGTACTCGGCTTATATAACATTTTTATAACAAGGATTAGGATAAACGACTTACTTGTGCTTCAAATCCATCGGGAATTCGAATTTTCCTCCCTGTTTCTCTTCCTCAGTCTGTTTTCACGTCCATGGTGGTGTTTTATGCTTCTGGAACCCAATATATGAATAACAAGTTGAAAAAAACACTCCCACCATCACACTTTACTTACATAGTGTGCCCAAATCACCCACGTGCCAGCACCTATATTATATATATTGTATTACACTTAGCGAAGCACCCATGTCACATGTACATATATTATCCATTGTATTTTGTTTTTTTTGTCTCACCTAACGTACCCACCAATTAGTTTATATAGTTTCAATATTAAGATGTCCCCTCATTTCTTTCCATATATTTATTTATTTAATTATTTTCTCGAATAACTACTTTAATCCTCCAAATCACATATGTATATTGAACCCATCATTTAATTTAATTAATTTCTACACATTATTTAATTTAATTAATTTATATACGTAATGTGTATTTTTAATACATGTGTGTAATTCACATGTACATACACATGTAATCTGTACAAATATGTATACTTATACTCATTTATTTCTCTTTAAATTAATTTACGTGTCTAAGTAAAATACGGAGTGTTACAGGACACATCCCATGGAGCTTATGGTAGGGTAGGGTGCACATGATCATGGTGTTCCACCCATGTGACTTGCATATGTTAGGGGTAGCCACGACTTCATGGTTCACAAAAATTAAATAAAAATTAATATCTCCTTATTTATATGGAAATATGATTTATATCCTATGGTTTTGGAATCACATGAACCTAATGCACATTTTAAGGTATAGTTTCGCCCAAGATGATTTTTCTTCAAAAACTTTCCTTATTTAAGACCTACTGAGGCCACTAGGCAAATGAAAAGCCAAATCTTGGCCAATTGTTCTAATTTTTGGATATGTCATTCATTTTGTTAGTTCATATCATTTCATTTCGTTTTGAGTCATTTCGATCCCCCGCAGTATCCTAAATGACAATTCTTTCTAATTTGGACCCCCTGCATGGCATTTGGCAAATGAAAACCTTAATCTCGACCAATAGTTCTAATGTTTGGATATGTCATTCATTTTGTTAGTTCATGCTATTCCACTTCATTTTGGGTCATTCCGATCCCCTAAAGTACCCTAAATGACAATTCTTTCTAATTTAGACTCCTTGAAGGGCGTTTGGCAAATGAAAACCTTAACCTTGACCAATTGTTCTAGTTTTTTGATATGTTGTCCCTTTACTTGGTTCATGTCACCTTACTTCATTTCAAGTTGTTTTGGGTCCCTAAGGTACACTAAATGAGAGTTTTGGAAACCTGCCAAAGTTAGCCCCAAAATGAGCATGGTTTCATGTAATAACCCAAAACATTTTAACGCTTCCACATCGATAATTAATTTAAGAATTTCAATTAAATAGGAAAGTTTTAAAAGAAAACATGTTTTGAATGTCCATGTATGTATTAAATGAAAATAAAATCATATAAGCTCATTTTTATGGCTTAGAAACTCAAAAATAATGAAAAATAGGAAAGAGGTTCGAAAGATTGTGGTCCGTCGGCGGCAGAAATCGTGCTAGAAAACCACTTAAAAATAGTGGGGTCATTTTTTCGACTACGATCCTAAATGGCCAACAGCGGTCCGTAGTCAAGAAAATTGGAAATTTCGAGAAAAATCAATCACTGACCGAGGTCCGTACGCAATGTATAAATAAAATGACTTACTTGAACTCGTCATTTCACTTTCAGTTCGTTCCAGACGAGGGAGAATTGATCTTGAAAGCTAGGAGAAGTGCTCTGAAGTAAGGTGAACCAGAAATTGAAGATTTAAGTGAGGTGAATTGAAGT
>JAJIYU010016584.1:0-12084 GCA_030144865.1 Tinospora cordifolia | reverse complement strand
CTTGTATTAATGAAAAGATATATTCTTTAAATCACTCATAGACATGAGATATTGAAAAATGAAATGTCAAGTGTGTGTCACTTGTAAAGTAGCACGGACCCAACCCGCATACTGGTTAAGTCCACTGTCAAATAGAACGGTGGTTAGGTCCAACACTCAAATCAAAGAAACATGGGGGTTGGGGTGTTACAGTATCCCACAGTGTACACAAGGTCAGAACAAAAAACTAAGTCGGGTACTCATTATCACGGTAATGAGTTCCCGACTGCATTATCACGATAACCAGTGTGCAGACTGGTTTTTTCCAATTTGTTACCATGGTCAGTTACTACGGTAACCAGTGGGGTTTGTGCGTATTCTGTATGCATTACTGTGGTAACTACGAGATTTTTTCCAAAATGTAATTCTCGCCTATGCTATCCCGTTTGTGGTACTTTTTCGGGTCTTTACATTCAACCACATATAATTAAGCTTAGAATACGCATCTTACACCCACAGTAAACATTTAAACCATGAATAAATAAGAGAAATAACACTATACCTAGCGCTATTTGCTTTCTCCTTTTCGTTCACCTTCAACACGAGGCCCCAACAATCAATCACTTCTATTTTCATTCCATACACAACATCCATACTCAGAACGCACCAAATAATAGTAATTGAACACTCATTTAAGAGGAGAAATGTGGCTCACCTGGTTTGTCCCTTGCAAGATGTGAAAATCCTCAATTCTTCCTTGCTTAGTGTAGCTCTTCTTCCCCTTTTGCTTGAGAAGCAACTGAGAATGATTTGAGTAAGCTAAAAAATTGTTGAACAACTCAAATGGAACCAAGAGAAATTGAAGTGAATCAATCTTTGGAAGCAATCACAAGCTCTTAGAGAGAAATGGAGGATTTTAGGGCATCCTACGCAGAAATTTCTTTCTATAGTCCTGCATTACCATAGTCACTGACTGCGGTACCCAGTGCAAAACTTTATTTTTTTTTTCTAGATTTTTTTGTCATTACTGCGGTAATCACGTAAATGCCCCATTTTTGCACATTTTCTTGTGGTTTCTGATTTCGTAGCACTTTTAATAATTATTCTAAATTTACTTATACGTTTTTCATGCAATCATAGGTTTAAAATATTATTTCTTATTTATTTATTTACTTATTTGATATTTAAATCGTTGTAGAATATGTGGCAATCTCATTTAATTTCAGGGTATTACAAGTGGTATGGGACAGTCGAACTCAAAGGCATGGGTGAAAGCGTGCAATTTCATTATCATAGTATGAAATTGTATGATTGAATATTTGTTTGAATATATACTGCCTTCATAAATATGTATATCACTTGTTTTGTGATCATAAAACCAAAACTCTATACACTATCATAGAAGCATGAACTTATAGGTTAATAAACAAATCGAGAACCTAGAGGTATGAATCTAGAGTCATGATAACACAACGAAAACATGAGAAAATTGACAATTGACTTAGGAAATATAGCTATTATCACAGGTCTAGAAAATCATTTTGTATCCTGAGGATAAGGAAAGATGGGTTTTGCATACACATGAATCGAATTGAATTGAGAATACGATTCTCCATTATGATACCTTATCGGATACTGAAATGGCTTTTGACTTGTAGATGATGGAAAAACCCACGAAAATGCAACGAGGGTTGACAACATTGACGAATCTAGTCAAAGGGATCAGAGGGCACCGATGGCAACAACAACCCCTGTTGGAACGATGCTATCACTAGAAATGCTGACCGAGATCTTTGGATAGGTGTTCGAGCAAGTTGTGAGGGCACTACCATAGGTGCTGGCGCAGGTGCAGCCACATCTGCAAATATAAGTACAACATCAAGAGCAAATTATGAGGCAGCGGCCAGTGCCCATGCTTGAGGTTCCAATCTGTTAGAGGACACAAGATGATGTTGAGGATAAAGAAGAAAAGGCAATGTTGTTGGAGTTATAGAAACTTCACCCATCCCAATTTGATGGCATATCTGACAACATAATAGCCAATCATTGGTACCAGGAGCTCAAGGAGCATCTGGATGTGTTAGGGGCAACGGGTTTCCCATAGAGTTACGCTGGCTACCCATCATTTTAAGGGACCAGCTAGGAACTGCTGGAGGATGACAAAGGCAGATCCAAACACCAATGTCCAACAGCTGAACTGAGAAGAATTCAAGGAAATATTTTATGAGAAACTCTTCCTAGAGGCTTTGTTGACGAAGATGCAGTCCAATTTCGTTAGGTTAACTGAGAGGGACTTGATGGTAACAGAATACGAGATCAAATTTAATTAATTAGCCAAATTTTTACTTGAGCTAATCAGGGAGGAGAAGATGAAGCCCAATCAATTTGCACATGGTCTTAAGGTCGAGATTCGAAAAGTGATAATGCCAATAGGCCTAAAGACGTATAGAGACGTCATCGAAAAGGCATTGATATTAGAGTAAAAACTCAACTTTGAGCAAAAGTTAAAGAAAAAGAACAAGAGGCCAAACAACGGCAGATAGTCGCAAGGGAACTAGAGGAAATAGAACAAGAATCAGCCATAGAAGCAATAGATGAATAACCAAGTAGACAAATAGTTGGCTCGGAGAGAAGGAGCTTGCTACAATTATGGTTAGAAAGGACACCTTGTGAAGGACTGTTAGAATTGAGGGCCACAGAGGCAGAACCAAGGATAGAACAACAATCAAGGTGGAAACAAAGGTGGATGTAGACAACAACAATAATAACGCCAACTTCAACCCCAATAAGAGGGACAGACAAACCTAACACTGGCTGTCGAAGGTACATTTCTACTGTTTAATGTTGTTAAGATTTTGTTTGATTTAAGTGCTATTAAGTTGTTTGTATCAAAAGACTTAGCTAAAAGGTTATAATTAGTGATTATCATGCCACCAGAACCATTGTATGTGTCCACTCCCATAGGAGATACTGTAGCTACCCGAAAAGTTTGTACATGTGAATTGAGATTTGGAGACAAATTGATAATACCGAACTTAGGGTATTACCTTTCCAAGGATATGATCTGATATTGGGTATACATTAGTTGACTTAACACTAGGCTCAGATCGATTGCCCAAGACAAAATGTCACATTGACTCTACCAGCTACATAGTTGAGAATTCGAGAGTTAGATATACGCAAGACAACCTTTAATACCCAATACGGGCATTTAGAGTTCATAGTGATGTCATTTGGTTTAACTAATGCACCAGCTACATTTATGGATCTGATGAACCAAGTGTTTAGGCAATACCTTGATCAATTTGTAGTACTAGTATTTGTAGATGACATCCTAATATATTCTAAGTCAAAAGACAAACACTTAGAACACTTGTGGATTATGCCGGAGACCCTTAGAAGGAACCAATTGTATGCCAAATTTAGCAATGAATTATGGATGAAGAAGGTCAAGGTCCTTGGCCATGTAGTATCGGTTGAAAACATCTCTATGGACCCCGATAAGATGGAAGTTGCCATGGACTAGAAGCAACCTAAAATAGTTATAGAGATTAGAAGTTTCTTAGGCCTAGCATGATACTATTGAAGATTCATTCGAGACTTCTCCAAGTTGGCCAAACCCATGACCAAGCTAACTAGAAAGCGAGTCAAGTTCAACTGGGATGAGAACTGTGAACAATCATTCCAAAAACTGAAAAGGAGATTGACTTCGACCCCCATCTTAGTCACTCCTACCCATGGTGTTGAATATTTTTTGTATACGGATGCCTCACAGAATGGATTGGGCGCTATCCTAATGCAAGAAGGAAAAATTGTTGCATATGCATTAAGACTTAACAACCATGAACAAAATTACCCATCCCACGACTTAGAATTGGCCACCATTGTGTTTGCCCTAAAGATTTGGAGACATTACCTTTATAGCGAGAAGTTTGATTTGTTTTTTAGATCACAAGAGTTTAAAATACATCTACATTACAAAAGCGTTAAACCTCAGGTAGCGAAGATGGATGGAGTTCCTTAAGGACTATGATTTCCAACTACACTACCATCCAGGGAAGGCCAATGTGGTGGTTGATGACTTGAGTAGAAAATTCAATAGACGAGAGGAGGAAAAGGGTCAAATGTATCAGTTAATTGAGGATTATACCTTGGCCGTGACTTCAGACGAAAAGCAGGATTATCTTTACAACATGACTTGCTAACCAGATCTTTTATACTAGATCAGGGCTGAGCAAATGCAAGATAAGTGACTCATAGGTTTGACGGAAGGAGTTGAATAAGAAAAGCATACTAAATTCAGGTTGATTGTTTTTGTCCAAAATTCACACTTGCTGGAATTGGCATACAACTGGTTTCTTCTAAGGGTCTCTAACACAATCTTTAGGTATTCAACTTTCGACTTAGACTGAATTATGATGTCATCCACAAATATCACCCAAAACTGTTCAACGTATTGCTTAAACACTCAATTCATTAGATCCATGAATGCCATTGGTGCATTGGTTAGTCGAAAGGGCATCATCATAAACTCAAATTGCCTGTATCAGGTCCTAAAGGCTATTTTGTGTATATTTGACTCTTGGATTCTATGTTGGTGGTATCTTGGCTTAAGACCAATCTTAAAGAAATAAGTGACTCCTCTCAATTGATTGAATAGGTCATCTAGGCAGAGGATATTTGTTCTTCACTGTTGCACTGGAGCTCTCCATGGCGATTCACTTGCTCTGATGAATCCCTTCTCTGGAGCTCGTCCCATATTTAACTTGATCAGTTTTACTAGCGCCATTCTATAGGAAGGAATGACTATAGGATCAGTTTCAGGGTGAACTTCAATATTAAATTCTACTTCCCTATTCGGTGGTAGTCATGGTAAATCATCTGGGAATATATCCTCATAATCTCAAACTACCTCTATGTTCTAGATTTCCTTTTGTTATTTAGTGCCCTCTTCTAAGAATTCCTTAAAATTCTCTTCCTACCTAATGCAGTTCAACATTGCTATTATTGGGCTTCTAGGTAATCTCTACATATCACCTTTGATCCTAAAGGTATCTCCTGAAGGTAATGTTATTGTTACTCTCCTCTTTGGACAATCTATCTATGCCTAGTTTTAGTTTAACAAATTTATCCCCAAGATTATATTATATTCATAAAATGGAAGTACACGGAGATCGACTGAAATTAGCTTATCTCAAAATCTAAGGTCAAAACTACACATTCTTTTGAGGTAATGGTTGCCTTTAAAGCGTTGACATGTTTATTAATTTCTAAAAACCATATTTTGGCTACTATATGATTTGACTTTCCATTAAAGGTAATCGAACGAAGCTTCTACAACTCAATCAATAAGTTTATATGTTATTTGTCCTCAACGACAAATCGTACTAGTGGACCATTCGGTAATGAGGCCTAATGAGCCTAAGCTTGGGGCTTTAGCTGAACTAGATGTCGATTATGTGCCTGAGGTAGAGCCCTCATGACCTGCTTGACCACCTATTAGGTGATCTCTGATGATACAATTACTCCAAAAGGAGTTGTGCTATCAGAAGTGTAACACTCCAACCCTTGAGACGTTCAATTGAACTTAACCACAAGGTAGGTTGGGCTAGTGTTACTTTACAAGTACACAACTTGACTTTCTATTTCAATTATCTCATGCCTTAATGGAATTTAAGAGTACTTAACTCAAATTTAGGAATTAAATTAAATAAGACAATAATACAAGAGATAAAAAGAATTCATAAACTTTATTAATTTAATAATGTAGAGTACATAACTCAATCTTAAAAAGAAACTATTACAATAAAATATTCAAAACTTTGGCAACATGCCCTCACATAGAAATTAGAAACTTTCTAAATTTAAGAAAAAAACTTAACTAATATTCAGGGTCTTCATACAAGTCAATCTCCTAAAAAATAAAAGGAAGGGTGAGCACATAGCCTAGTATATCTTTTTCAAACAACCAAATTACTAATTTAAATTAACAACACATTCAAATTCAAGCACTTATAAATCATTAGGCATTTCAAACAATATTTTGTTTATAGTTATAAATTTGACTGAAAGGGTTTCAAAGCCCTTAATGTTCTTTATCAAAATACCTCCTTTGAGTAAAAAAGCATTGCTTGTGCCATGTTTCATTGGACGTAGGGCCTAACCCATATTCCAAGTACTTTGGGACATCCATGTGAACTAGCCACATGGAAAGAATGCCCACAGTGACCCTCATGTTTACTGTGATAGTATGTGGTTCTTAATTTCAACATCTTTTATTAAATCTCATACTCATGAATTATAAATAAAATAATTGCAGCATGTTTAACACAAACATTCAAAGCATGAAAACAAATACATAGTATGCATCATACTTTAAAACAAACCTAGACATGCATAATCTAAGCATGGAATGGTTTCATGATCAACTAACATGACATACATGAAAATCTAAAATTTAAATAATGTTTTTCAAACCTAAATATGCATACTAAACTAAAATCATAAACATGGTATTAAACTAAATAAGTAAAATAGAGGTTTGAGAATTCACTTCCACCTTAATTTGAATATCACTGAAATTTTGGCAGAGTTTCCTTTCTTCAACATGTCTAGCACTCAAAGACAACTAAAGAACACTCAATTAAACACCACAACACTCAAGAATAGTTCAAGATCACTCAAGAACTAAGGAGTTTATACAGAAGAAGGCTAAAGAAAGTCAAGAGGAACTAGTATGCTCTTGTTTTAGGACAAGAAAGAATGAGAGCATTATGGGTGTTTATATAGAATTTCATGAGCACTAAAAGACAGTTTGGGCATGCTCACACTAGGGAGTCTTTCCTTTTCTCCATGGGGACATTTTGAAATGCATAGAGTGTGCACACGGTTTGGAATGTGGGCTGATTTGGTTTCCAATTCCTAGTGTGAACACAAGATATGAACTTTATTTGATTTTCTATTTATGTTTGAACACAAAAATGATTTAGAATACGTACTATTCTTTGTTTGGAAGTTAATCTAGGTGTGATATTGTGAGTAAGACAACTTTCCAATATGTTTTGGTAATTGATTCCTTTTCTTGTGTACAACAAATCAACAAGATTTGACAACCTTCTATTTTGAATTAAAAACTTATAATCTTGTTTCTTGGGTATTTAGAAACATTTTTCAGCAGCTTCTATCCTTAAATTAGAAACTTTTAATCTTGTTCCTTGGGTATTTAGAAATGTTTTTTAGCAACTTTTATTCTTGAATTAGAAACTTCTAATTTCAGCAACTTCTATTCTTGACTTAGAAACTTCTAATCTTGTTCCTTGGGTATTTAGAAACATTTTTTAGCAACTTCTATTCTTGAATTACAAGCTTTTAATCTTTTTCCTAAGGTGTTTAGAAACATTTTTGGGTCCACATAAATTTAAGATAAATTCATATCTCTCATTTGGCCAAGATTTCGAGCCCTTAGCACACACTTCTCTATATAAAAATTCATTTTGTTCCCTTTTCTTGAATTTCACTCCTCTAAGAGGTTTTTGACCAAATTTAAAGTTGGTAATTGATTCTAGAAATGAATTGGACTTTATTTATCATTTTATTTTATTTAGTAAAAAATTTCAGGGTATTGCAACAAGTGGCCTCTGATCCCTTTAACCAGACTCATCAGTGTTCTCAGTCCTTGTCGCGCTTCCTCATGTTCTTGACATTACCTTCAAGTCAAAAGCCATTTTAGTATCTAATAAGGTACCACAACGGAGAAATTCCAATATTTTAATCTCATTTTAAATCAATTTGGGTGTGCCAAACCCATCTTTCCTTATCCTTGGGATACAAAATGCATTTTCAGACTTAAGAAAATAGTCGTTCCTTCCTAGTCATTTGTTGTGTTTGTTTCCTCAATTTTTTGTTTCATATGTGCTAATTTGACCCTAGATTTATCTTTCTAAGTTCTCGATTTGCTCAGTAACCTATTGGTTTATTCTTTTAAGTTATGTTTGAAGATTTTCAAAGTCCTCTAATTTTGTTGGGTATTGGATTTTTGGTCCACATGTCATGATTTTAAATAAGTAAAGCATGCATTCAATCAATTATTCAATCATTCAGTCATACAAGTTCACGCTAACATAGAGAAATTCCAAGCTTACATCTTTGTCTCTAGGTTCGAACGTCTCATACCACCCTTACCCATCGACACAGGCTTCCACTCAAAGATCTCACTACATCCACACAATTTCGTAAATGTCTAAACGACTAAGGCTTCTTAAGCCCTATTATATTTAATTGTCCCATACCAACCAAGCATAGGGAAATAAGCTCCTCCAGAGTCACTGATCATTCATCACACATGGCCCATCATTTTTCAAGTCCAAGATTCTTCTGTATCCCCTAATATATATGTGTCACATACCACGTAGAAACCAAGGATACAAGATGTTTCCCATTTCGTGTCCTGACCAAACAAGTGTTTCGTTTTCACACGTTTTCAATTTCTAACCTACATCCTATAAGTTTTCATTTATGATCCATTGTGCCACCCTTGGCAACACCCAAGCTTCTGTCTATGGTCTCCTTCCTAGACCTAGGGTTTTAATTTCTTGGTTGAAAGATTCTTCTAGCAACCCTTATCATTTTCCAATACCACCTTTGGTACCACTTTTGTATTCTAGTAAGTATTTTGCCCTTTAACACTACCTCCTAGTTTTCTTATAAGAAAATAAGGATGTTCTTCAATTTTGAGTACTCATATGAGTTGGCGGGACAAGCTCAAGATTGGTGTTCAGATAGAGTCTGCTTAAATAACTGGTTTTTCTCAAACAGGATAACCCATCTCCTTTTCAATGTTAAGCTTTACTCAAGACAAGGTTTACCTACTATCAGCTCAACTTGCAATCTCTGTATCCAAACAAAACATTTGAAAACATATATCTATTTTGAAAAACAATCTTTTCAAAATGATTTTCAAATTTCAAAACAGGACGTAAGACAATCTAAGTTAACTTGAAGTAAAAGTTTTTCCTAATGAGTCAACTCTTTCTAACTCTTGTCCAGTACATCTACTAACTTAGCTCTGATACCATTGTTGATATTAGAGTAAACATCTTGTTTTAGACGAGCAACTATGGCCTAGGCATTGATACCACCTTTGTAACACCTCGCCTCCTGTCCCTTGGCCCACGTCATCCAATAGCTATTTTTTCTCTTTCCTTGGGTTGCTCCAGAGGTGGGCATGTGTCACATTAACTCTTTCCTTTCTCTTATTTTTCCAAATCCTTGGGATTTTCAAAGTAACATCAACTCCTGTACTATTTCAAAAAGATAATAAGAGATTTTTTAGACAAAATAATTCAATATTATCAATCGATTCAAAAAGGGTAAAAAGACCTCATGTTTATTACAGCGGAAAATAAACTTCAAAATTCAAATAAAATAAGTGCGCCAACATGCCTTGCAATTTAATGAAATCTAAGAAAATATTCTAAGTAACTTCTATATAGCCTTGATTTATCAATTTCCTAAAAGATTAGAGAAAGGGATGAGCTTAAAGCCCAGTGGATCATCCTAGATATTTAAATCATTATTTAAACAAATAAGACAAATATGTCAAATACTTTCAAATATTACATGATTCACACAATTCATTGTTCATAATTGTAGTTAAAACCGAAAGGGGTTCACCCTTTGTGTTCCGAGTCTAGGGAGAGAGATCTTTCTAGAAACTCAAACCCTTATTAGTAAAGTGGATTACTCTTGAAGCCAAGTTCACTCAGGCGTCAATCTCGATGCCCAATTCCATTTCAAAAGTCTACTCTGCTAGGTCTAGGTTTGGAACACACACAAAGAAATCCTTCCTCACACTATACATAGTTATAATCTTAATTAATCTTTTGCTAAGTGCAAATCATAGCATTAATGTATGTAAATTAAGCAGAAATTAAACATGAATTAAACATGAAAGCAAGGTAATATCATAGCATAACATCACAGATCATACATCTTTATTCATGTAAGCTTAAGCATGCATATTCTACATGGCATATATAATGGTGGATCATAGATATTCAAAGCATAACACACATGCAAGCCTTGTTTAAATCAAATTAATAAATTAAAATTGAAAATCATCTCCACCTCAGTCGCTTAATCCTTTGTTCTTGAGATTCTAAGCTCCTTGAACCTCTGTTGAACCTTCACAACTTCTAGCACAGAATTTGTGCAGAATTTTATCTCTCCTCCTTCCTATGACTCTAATTGTTGTTTAGAACAGCGAAAGAATGAAAGAGATGCAAAGAGGGAGGCAAAGAGAGCAAGAAGAGAATTATCTAGTTCTTATTGGGATGAAGAGAATGACTGTCCAAGCATGGGTTTATATAGAGTCCCAATGAGCATGAATTGACAAGTTTGTAGTGTTTCCAATGTAGAAAGCTTTCTAAAATGCTCCTTATTTCTATTTTATTTGTTTTCTATGCACAAGAATTAATAAATAAAGATTTTAGAAGTTGCTAATACATTCTTTTGGGTTGATTTCATTTTAGAAACCTTTCTAATTCTCTATTTTACTTTATTTAAATTATTTTTATTTTATGTTATTCATTATTTTTTATTTTAATTATTCAAAAAAATTTTGAGGTATTACACTACACTTGGCTGAGTTTGCCTATAACAACAATTATCATGCAAGCATAAAGATGGCTCCTTATAAAGCTCTTTATGAAAAACCCTATAGATTGCCAACCTGTTGGGTTGACTTTGAAGATTATGTGTTGACAGGGCCAGATCTAGCAGAAGATATCAATAATCAAGTCAAACAGATACAAAAAAGATTGGCCATGACACAAAGTAAGCAGAAGAATTATGTAGATAAGAGAAGAAGACATCTGGAGTTTTAGACTGGTGATGGAGTGTGACACCTTAAACCCCCGAGTTCTTATTTGGACTTAACAACAAGGTGGGTTCAGGCCGGTATTACTTACAAATGACTCACACTTGACATTCTAATTCTTTTATTGAATATTCAGAGTACTTTGCTCACTTAGATTCAAATAATTAATTCAACAAGACAAAACGATTAGAGATAAAAAAAAATCTTTAACATTCTTTATTATTTGAATAAAGGAAAGAGTACATAACTCAAATAAAACTATTACAACAAAATATCAAAATTTGGGCAACATGCCCTTTTAATTAAATAGAAATACTATAAGTAAATATATTCTAAGTCTTAATCATGCATCTTCAATTAATCAAATTCCCTGAAAGATTTAAAGCAGGAAGGATGAGCACAAAGCCCAATAGATCATTCTAAAACAAGTAAATCATTATTTTAATTCAATGAAACATCCAAATTCAAACACTTACAATCATTAGGTGTTTTAAATAAGGGTGGCAATTTGGGTCGGTGGGTCATAAACGGGTTGACACGATTAATAATCGTGTCATGATTCGCCAACTCGAACACAACCCGTTTATTAATTGGGTCATAATACACAAACCCGAACACGACACGTTTAATAAACGGGTTACCCGTTTATGACACGTTTAACACGATTAATTAACAAGTTATATTGTGTCATGTTTGACCTAACACGACCCGTTTAACCTGTTAAAATAACATATTTACAATCTGTTTAACCAGTTTATTTAACCCAAATAACATGTAACCTGTTTACAACCCATTTAACCCAAATAACTTGTTTATAACCTATTATAACATATTATAACCCGTTTGTAACTATTATAACCTATTTGTACCTGTCATAACCTGTTTATAGCCTGTTATAATCCTCCACAAACAAACATTACAAAAAGATAGTTTTCAATACAAAATACACTACGGGTCTATCATGACCAAAAACAAAAAAAAAACAAAAAAATGCATTAATTGTAAATAGTACTTGAAGCTTTTGACCATTCAGTTGATGAGGAATTTTCACTCGTGCTTATCTTCAACACATCTTGTATAAGTTCTTCTAAATCCATTTCATCAACTTTACCTATAAAAAATAGTGAAACACATTAATAAAATTTAAGATTGAAAATAAAAAGAATAGTAAAACATTAAAGATAACATGCAACCTGTTTTTTCTTCATGTATCCAATCTCGAAGGCAAA
>JAJIYU010016583.1:0-12074 GCA_030144865.1 Tinospora cordifolia | reverse complement strand
AAAAAAGGGAGAAAGGAAAGAAATATTCTTCCAAAAAAAAATTGTTGTGGCCAAAAAAAACGTAAAACCCCCCCCCCCCCCCCCCCCCCAGAAAAAAGTAAGTAAAAGGTGTACAACGGGTGACATAAATCAACATAACAGATCAATATTAGAACATTTCACTTATAATTAAGTTGGGAGTCTGTTGACTTTCAGCAACTAAAATGGAAACAAACGACGCGAAAGGTATGAAAACTACATACACTACTAACTACTTAAGGAGAAAAAGAAGCGAAACCCAACAAGAAACAACAACATTGACAAGCTTGGCCTAGTGAGCTTATTAGGGGAGCAAGACTGCCCTATTAGGGATTGTTGCCAAATTTCCCTTGGCAACACAAAAGCTGCCATGGCTTAGGAGCTACTCTAATAATGGTTTTTTTTTCCCACAAAACCTGAATCTTAGTCTTCATTTTAGCAGAGGATGTAGAGATTTTTGCAAAAAAAAAAAAAAAAAAAGGTAGTACCTTGGTTTTTTTTTTTTTTCTTGTTGGTCGACATCATGGCGCCTTCAAAAACAATCAAGACCCAAGGTTGTTTAGCAAGGAAACCGTTGTCGTTGTCTACAATTGGGGATTGTCTCTAACTCCCCTTGATGCTTGAGCTTCTATGCCTAAACCTTTGTCCTTCTCCATTGTTGGATCCATGTCTTTTCTCTTCGTTCACACCAGGAGTTTGTTCAAATATGTACGTCTCTAACCTTCCTTGGCCTGTTGGGACACTTCCCCCCTGCTTTTCATGTGCGATGAACTCCATATCAATGCAGTCCTTAAAAGAACTCATTTGTGTTGTTGTATGTAGCATCATAAGTGACATTTTTATTGTTCTTCCTCACAAAAAAAGAAAACTTTAGCGATTTCTAGTATATCGATAGGAGCTCATGTTCTATCCTCTCGTCCTTGCTATGTGCCTCTACCATCTTTTTTGTTTTTAAACATAGACTATATAAATATAGAAAAGATAGAACAAGCGGCTGGATGAGGTATTCGACCTTAGTTACATATTGTAAAAGTTTCTAAAATATGCCCCCCTTTACAAAGCCAATCGCTAAAAGTATACCCCTTTCTTAATTTAGAACGGGAGATCCATGTAGCAAACAAAATATTAGACCTCTCCCATAGCATTCTCTCCGACGCCTCCGTTTCCAAGAACAATCTGTTGTTTATATCCTCCCTAATAGCATACCAAAT
The DNA here is from genome assembly GCA_030144865.1 of Tinospora cordifolia. Taxonomy (NCBI): domain Eukaryota; kingdom Viridiplantae; phylum Streptophyta; class Magnoliopsida; order Ranunculales; family Menispermaceae; genus Tinospora; species Tinospora cordifolia. The sequence goes on along the minus strand of JAJIYU010016583.1, from coordinate 10,845 downwards.
TGCTAAGAAAATCACCTTCCAGTATTGATGTACCTTCGTTGTATTTGTTGTTTTCTGAATATGAAATAGGCCTTCTTCAGATTGTGGACAAATACTCCTGCTCTGTTGATTCTATCGTCACCAGACCTCTATCGTCACCTTGCACGCCCCGAACAAATGCTTGGTAGTCTCCGCATTGTTCTTGGCACATAATACGTATAGTCGAATTTAGCACATAGGAGGGGAGTTGCTTTTGGATATTTTCCATGGTCTTTAGCTTGTTAAGACTAATCAGCCACGTGAGAATCCTTGCTTTGAAAGGACCTTCGGTCTTTCAAATAAAATCTATTGGATGATTGACTGCACTCTCTGCTAATCTGTCAGTTTCTCCATAGTAGACTGCACAGAGAATGTAGTGTTTGCCCCTCTGTTTCAAATTGGTCTGTCCTCGTTCTTTGTCGCTTGGAGGTGAAACTTGTGCAATCTGGTGAGCAATTCACTTAACTCTTCCATATGTACCTCTCCTACATTTCTATACAGGTGAAGATTCCAACCCCACTTTGCATGATCCCTTCCATTGTCCCAGGTTCTGAAGTTAGTGATCGGAGCTGCTTGCTTCAGAGACAAACCATAAATATTAGGGAAGACACCCTTTAGCTTCTCCTGTCCACACGATACATCGTCCCAAAAACCAACATTATCGCCTTTTCCAATCTTCCATCTTATGTGAGGCCTAAACTATCCATATAGGTTGTAAACATCCTTCCAAGGGGATCTGTAGCTACATTTTTTATTCAAGCCAGCTTCTCTCTCGAAAGCTTTCGAGCCATGTATACTCTTGACTATCTTTGCCCACATTGATCCCGGTTTGACTATCATTTTCCACAGCCATTTTTTCCGTAATGCCGTGTTCCTCCTAACTGTCCCCCCCTATTCCCAGGCCTCCATTCTGGACTGTTTTGCAAACCTGTGCCCAATTTACCATATTCTGTCCCTTCTCAGAGTTCTCATGTTTCCATAGGAAATTTCGCATGTGTCTTTCAATCATGGCAGCCACCTTCTTTGGTAATCTAAATATGGACAGGACATGTAGTATGTTAGCAAACCCTCTAAGACTGTTTTGAGAAGTAACAATCTACCTCCCTCCATAAATTGCTTATTTTCCATCCAGCAGGTCGCCGTTTGATAGTTTGGATGACTGGATCCCAGAAATCTGTTTTAAATGGATGACCCCCTAGTGGCATCCCCAAGTACATCAACAGCCATTCCCCCAGAGCTACTTTCATATCCTCAACTATTTTCTCACTTCCTCCTTACAAGTATTAATTTCTAGCAATTGGCTTTTGACACCGTTTACTTTTAGTTTTGTTAGAAAGCAAAAGGTTTGCAATGAGTCCATTATGGTCCTTAGTTTTGTTTGGTTGTTTTTCATAAAGATTAGGCAATCACTAGCGAAAAGGAGATGAGTAAGCTGAATCTTGTCTTTACCTATTTGCATACCTTGCATCTTTCCTTCCTGAACAACTTTATCAAGAATGCGTATAAGGGTATCAGCAACAATGGTATACAAGAACAGGGACAACGGGTCCCTTTGTCGAAGACCTCTCTGCCCGTTAATTTTTTTCTCCTCAGTCTTCCATTAATAAGAATTGAGTAATTAGCTGTTTTAAGACATCTTTGCATCCATCTGCGCCACCTATCCTCAAAGCCTTGCTGTTGAAGAACAAAATCCAAAAAACTCTACCTTATCGTAGGCCTTGGCAAAATCCACTTTCGGTAACAGTCCCTCTTTGCCATTGACTCGATAATCTTCTACAACCTTGTTGGCTATCACGATTGTATCTGTTATTTGCCTGTCCTTGACAAAAGTAAGCTAATGCTCACTTACTGTCTTGGACAGAACCACCCTTAGCCTATTCGCTAAGGTCTTTACTATTATCTTATATAAACTTGTCGTTAAACAGATTGGCCGAAAATCTTCCACCATCATAGAGTTGGTTTTCTTTGGGACGAGAAAGAGATATGTCTCATTCACCCTCCTGTTAACCACTGCATCACTGTGGAACTCCTTCAAGCAGGAAAAAATTTCGTGTTTGACTGTGTCCCATTAGTGTTGGAAAAACGCCATGGTGAACCCATCTAGGTTAGGAGCCTAGGGAATGTCACAGTTAACGACGACATCTTTTATTTCATCTTTTGCAAAGTCGCGCTCCGGCCAATACCTCTCTTTCTCTGATGTCCACTTCCACTGAAGTCCCTCTACTCCCCATTTTCGATAAGAATTCTCTTGAAATAGATTGGCAAAATAGTTCGTAATCATGTTCTGGATACCCTCCATTTTTTCTACTAGGTTCCCTTCTCAATCCTCTAATTTTGTGATGGTAGCTTTGGATTTTCTAAGAGACAGCACTCTGTGGAAGAATTTGGTGTTGACATCTCCTTCCTTGGCCCATTTCAACTTGGCCCATTGTCAACATCTTCATTCGTGCTTGCGATCTAGAGACTGAATTTCCCGAATCAACTGCCGCCTTTCCTCCCATAGAGATGGGTCCTTTATTGTCTCCAAGCTTCTGTCCAGAATTGTTAATTTGTCTAGTAGCTCCTTTTGCCTGGTTTGTACCCTTGCTGTTTGGCTAATCCTCCACTACTTGAGCTTTGTTTCTAGATTTTGGAGCTTTAGTATTGTTTTGTATCCTTCCCAGCCCTTACCCAGGAATGAAAGTTCGACTTCGCCTCAAACTTCGACCTTTGAAAATTAGAATTAATTTGGAGAGTTTGAGAAATTCGAAAGAATTTTTGCAAAAATTCGTCAACTCAAAAAAGTTAAAAAATACTATGTAAATGCTTAAATATGCACAATTTCTATTAAAAATGATGAAAATAAATATAAAAAAGTATACATATAATGATTTTTAAAGTGTATTTTAATATTAACAATGTTTAATGCACATTACGTCTGTTAACTTAAAATTGTTATAAAAAAAAAGAGAAACTTGTTGTCAAACTCTAATGATCTTACGAATATATAAACTTTAAATTGATTGATCGTTGGTTCGCTACTTACTACAAGCGCAAGTGTACTCAATCTACTCCATTGATTACAATAGATGACTCTCTTTTCTTGTTTTTCTTTTAATGTCTCTGCTCATATGCTCTTAGCTTATTTTTCTCCTCTCTCTTTTTTATATCATCTCTCCTCCAGGCTACAACTCATTTTTCTTTCTCTCCTCTACGCTACAACTCATTTTTCTTTCTCTCGAATAGTCACTTGTTGGTTGCACATATTTCGCCTTTAATCTTCTTCATTTATAGAGCAATATTTTACTTTTTACAATCTTTATAATTTATATAGAAGAATTTCTCTGCACCATAGATTCTTTCATTAAAAAATGTCCTATTTTACGACTTTTATGCATTTTTTCTGCAAAAATCGTCAAAACTTCAATTTTAGGTAAATTTCGTTGATTTTTTTCTAATATTTCGATGAAATTTTGTAATTTTACAATTACTAGTAAACTTCACTTTAATTGTCCAAATTACCTAATTAATTCAACTAATTTTCATACCATGGCCCTTACTGATATCCATCTCCCATTCCTTTTGCATCATCTCCTTTACATCTGATTGCTTACGCCAAGCATTCTTGAATCCAAAAGGCACTAGACCCCATTTGGTCTCCTCTGTATTCGACATGATTGGCCAATGGTCTGAAGTGATCCTCCGCAATCCCCAAACTCTCTAATGACTGTATTTGTCTACCCATTCATCGTTACAGAGGAATTTGTCCAGCTTGGACATTGCTGGTGAGATTTTGCCGTTGCTCCAAGTGTAGGATATATTTCTGAGTTCTGGCTCATACAACTGCATATCTTGAATCCAATCATCCAATTTTCTCACGATACTCTTAGTGTATCTGCTGTTTTTCTTCTCACCTATATTTCTGATCGTGTTAAAATCGCCATCAACACACCATGGACCCTAAATGAAAGAAGAAACAACTGCGAGTTCAATAAGACAATCCTCTTGACCTTTATTGTCACACGGTCCATATACCGTTGTGTACCACCAGACATCTTTATCCTCGCCAGTGATTTTGATAGTAGGAGAATAAGATCCTTCCCATTTCTCATCTATTGTCATGTTTCGGGTGTCCCACATGATAACTATTCCCCATGCTGTGCCCTTAGCCGGAAGCGCCACCCAATCAACAAACCTCTTCTTCCAAAGGTCAGCTACCAAATTTAGGTCAACTGCAACCTTTTTGGTCAGAGACTTCCTGCTATCCATCAACGCGCAACTGATTGCTGTTTAGTAGTTGGTTGAAGGGAGTAATGGCATTCAAGACTTTAATCCATCTTAGTGTTAATTACATCAAATTGGCCTTCAAGACTTTAATCCCATTCTTTTGCTAGTTCAAGAGGGCGCACCCCTCCTCCTCCATGATAGCCAACTTTCTCTCATGGTGAGCATAGCTTGCTCTTTAATGAGCTCAACATCTTTTTAGGAACATTCTACTCCCCTACAAGATATCACCTGCTCAGCCTGCTTTATAGCAACCGTGGTGTTTGTGGTGACTTGAGCAGTTATGAGCCAAGGTGGAGGCAAGAAGTAAACAAAGTACAATGTGATATAGAAGGAAAAGAAGGGGAGGAAATGGATAGAAGATTGGAGGAAAACATACTCTCTTAGCATGTGTGGTGCATATCTTCTTTAGGTTGCCAGCATACCCCCCCATTGATTGCTGGTTCAACAAAGTCCTGTGGGCACTCAACCTGGTAGCTTACAAGAAAATTGAAGCCACCTAGCTTGATGATTGGTTCTCAAACACCCAACCTGAACCATTTCAGTTCCATTGTTTGGTGAAGATTGGGGGCAATAGAGGTGCCCTTTTGAGGCTCCTGGTCCTTTGGAGCTAGTACTACACATGCTAGAAGACTTTTTTGAGGCACCCTTATGCTCGAGCCTGACGCATCCCTAAACATCAAAGAGCAACCAGATATAACAAATTAATCAGCAAAAGAAGAAGACTCTGCGACCTTCCCCTAATACTACTGTGCAACAAACTCAACTTATTGCTTATCAGAATTGCCAGAGAAGAGGACATGTACTAATTTTATTATATGTCTATTAATACAACAGGTTCTGTTTCCTAAAAAAAAAAAAAACAAAAAAAAAAAGGAATTGCCAAAGCTGATGTGTAGCTGCAATATCACTTAAATGGACCCAATAGAAACATCCTTTTGTGGTCCCTCCTAGTGGATTTTTCCCTTTAACCTCATAAATATCACTCTCTCTTTCTCCAATTGATTCTACTTGTCATAGTCTATAAGCTTACTTCTTCTAAACTCTTGCAACTGGTTGGAAGGTGGACATTATGTTGCAACACTAACAGTTTCTAAGTTAGCAGAAAAAATAACTGGATAAAAAAGAAATAAGAATAACTTCTTGCAATTGATAAAATTTGCACTGTTAGAGCCAAGAAACTGTTAGAAGATTATTGGGCCTTTTGTCCTTGCCTAAGAGAGTCCAAATCTTTGCCCAAGCATCTATAATCCAACAAGGGGGTATCTCAGTTTGGTGCATGCTAAGTGGTTGCATTAGGGTATAGGTCAGCCCATGAGGAAGTGAAGTAAAAGAAATGGCTTTCATTACACATTTAAAGGAGAAGAGTTCATTTTGAAGTGTAAAACCATTTATCTTGGCAACAAAAGGTGAACCCCATATTTGAATAAGTCATTATCAAAGGTGACCCAAACTGTAACCAAGGAGCTTAGGTTATGTCATAGCCACTTCAAATTCATGGCAATTATCAAGGAATGATTGCCATCAATTGTGAAGTTCAATAGCATCTAAGGAGTCTATACCTATGACAAAGGGGTTCTCCTAACTAGTCTCTACCACATTTAAGTTAGTTGTGGACCTCCAAAGAAACCACTTCATCATTTACTTAGGCCAAGTTCCAATGGACTCAAAGCCTCTTGGCGTCCCTCCTTGTTAATCCCTAGAGGGTGAGCCATTGTGTTTGTTGATCCCAGACAGAGAGGTAACAATGAAAATAAAGATCAAAAGGAAACCTAAGAGAAGAATACAAAGGTAAACCTATGCAAGACAAATACTTAAATTAAGGTGATGAAGATAATGATATAAAGGCAAACAAAAGCTTACCAAATAACGGGAATAAGTTGCAAAGAAGTAACTGTGTAGAAAAAAGGCCAAGCAATAGAAAAATCTTTGACGTACTTTATAAAATTCGAATGTGAAAGTAGTAGATGGCCATGCCCCCCTTTTTTGGGAGGCCGGGGCTCCTCTTTTTATATGGTGAATCTCAAAGGTCAATCAACGCTTTGCCATTGAGATCATGAGGATATTCCAAAGTTTCAATGCTAATAAAAGCCGAAAAAGATCATGACCTTCCCTTCGGAAGAGATGTGCACTTTGGCATGATCACGCACAATCAAGAATTGTATGCAATGCTTTGCGACCCTCAAGTCCTATGAGAAATGATGACATTTAATACATAGTAGTTTGCCAAGGCAACTATGCATGCAACTCATCCATGCGGCCAAAAGCAATGATTGCCAATCTCCAGCTCAGCACATTCCCTCGTTTGTATTTATTTCATTCAAGAAATTATTCCCTTGGTGCTAACACCTTGGAAGCTAAGGGGGTAAATGTTAACTAGAGGTAAATCAACACTCATAAAAGTGTGGGTTTGAGGGGTCTCCTTCCATGGTTGGAGAGGGAATCGAAAGAATTGAACGAGGAAGAGAAGAATCTAGTTTTATTCATATCAATCTAATTGTGTATTTAAAAAAAAAAAAAAAACCAGCCTTTTAGAGAGTGCTGCACTATCTCAATGAAAAGAAAACTTTTTCTCTACTCTGTGCATTCCCTCCAACTCTATTTATATGCTTGTACTCACACAAACTCCCCATCGACACTCTGTGATATGTTAATTCCTTAAATCCTCCCCAGCTGCCACATGTCCTATCTTCTTATGTCCTCTCTTGTAAGTGCCTGTAATCGGAGGCCTACCAATATTCTCCCTAGGAGATTCACCTTGTCCTGAAATGCTGGAAACTAGTGTAGAATCATATTGGCTGGTTTCGAGGTTGCCTCAAGCGGTGTGAGATCTTTCCATTGTACCAAGACTTAAGCAGAGTTTCCTACGTGATGAACAATAAATATGGAATTCAAATCTATTAACGATTCTTAGCACTGAGCAAGGGGGGAATGAGCTGACATTGATTGTTGTAGCCAAGGGCGCATTTCAACTGTGAGATATGAAAGATGGGTTGGGCATTTGATGTGGGCTTGTAATAAGTGAAGCAATGCAAATACATCTCTAGACACCTATTCACAACTTTCGATTGTAGGTGAGTAGCAGTACTGAGATTCAAACTAGTGCCTTGTAGATGATACAACTCGATTCAAAAGTGGCTGAAAAAACTCTCTATCAGAGACAATTGATTTCAATATGCCAGAGGTGCACCACCACGTCGATAAAGGTGACTGGGACCTGTTGTGCTATGAAGAGGTGTTTAAGAACCATGAAATGGCCTCCCGTGCTAAGGTGGTTCACTACCATAGAATGGAATCAAAACCTCATGAACTTGGTATTCCCTCAATTGAGTTCTATAGAGAGGTCTTCCCAAACTTGATTAGGATTAGGGAGGGATTGAAGAAGACCTAGAGGATGCAATCCTTTATATTGAAATTGCTGGCAGGGACTTGCTCCATACTCGACTAGAAAACATCTTGCACTTGTCGCTTATATGTTCTCAAGAATTTGGCATGGCCCTCAACCACTCCATTACGATACCAATGTAGGAGAAGTGAAACGAGATATGACTTCTTGTACACCACCAATCTACCCTTGTATAGTAGATGCCCTCGCAGCAAGGTGTAAGGTAGGACAACTAAATTGTGCTGTTGCAACTCACAACATATTTGGCTCAATTTGGGATTGGCTAACATCTCTACATTGATTTGTCCAATGTCGAACAAGTGATTGATCATGACGGTTGCTAGAGATGAGTTGTTGTTATCTTGAATGTAAGAGAGGGCATCTGTTGCACAATTTTCCCATCTTAGCTTAGAACAGACTTCAAAATCAAAACCAAGAATTTTCTATGACTAGGGGACCCTCTGTCCCCCTTCCTTCGTACATTAGTAGTAGGTACCTTTACAAGAATTGAAGAGAAAGTAGTAGTGTTGGAGAATATGTGAGGGCTACAGGTGGGCAAGGATAAGATCCACGTCACTCACTTGCTATTTGCAGATGATTGTCTAATCTTCATGAAGAATGAAAAGAAGTCTACCTTGGCTATTGTTAATGCTCTTCACACTTGTTGCTTTCTATCAGGACTATCAATAAATGGAAACAAAAGCGAATTGTTGGGAATAAACATATACTCAAAACAGGTGAATAGATTAGCTAATGAGATCTACGTCTCCACATGAAGTTGGCCAATGAATTACTTGGGTTTAATCCTTGGGGGAAACTCAAAAAACTTTTTCATTATGAGATCTAGTAATTCAAACTATCAAGAGAAGGGTGGAAGGTTGGAGATGAAGCTATTTGGTAAGGGGTGGACGACTACTACAACTGAAAACAATCCTTGAGCCTATTCTAGCATATTTCCTCTCGATCATCCAGATGCCAACTAAGGTAGCTGTTGCAATTGAATAATCAATGTAGAGGTTTATTTGGAAAAGTGAGGATAAGGAGAAAGGACAACATTTAGTTAAGTGGGAACAAGTTTGTAGAGATGTGCACCATGGTGGATTAGGGTGGACAAGATTCTAGTAAGGAATGTTGCACTGAGGGAAAAATGGTTGTGGTGTGTGAGGACAAAACTAGAGATGATGTGGGCTAAGGTTATTGAGAGTATACATGGATCTTAGGCTAATGACAGGGAGGCATCTATCAGTGTTGTCAAGGCGCAGTCTAGGCGTCGCCCAAGCCCCATTAGCGCCTAGGTAGTGGGGGGGTGTTTCTGCAAATGTAAAACTTTTGGTGGTTGTCTCTGTGAATTGGTTGTTTTCTTCATCATCTTCTTCGAGCCAGTCGAACCAGTCTAACCAACCTCAACTTTGGCAACCAATAGCTTTGTGAATCTGTCCAACGACTTCGGCAACTTTGTTCGACGACTCCGGCGACTCCAGTGATAATCTATGCGATGCTGCGACCCGACAAGGCAACTGGTTTGTTAATCTCTCTGCTCTCTACTCTCTCTTCTGTCTCTCTGCTCTCTCCTCTGTCTCTTTGATCTCGTTCCAAGCAACGACTGGTTTGAACCAATCGAATGATTGTTTTCTTCATCGTCTTCTTTGAAACAGTCGAACCAACCAACGACTTTGGCGACCAACAGCTCTATGACTTCGTCCATGACTCCGACAACTTTGGCGACTCTATCCAGCGGCTCCCGCGACTTCGGCGATCATCTCGACGATGTTGTGACTCGACGTGACTAGGCGAGACGACTTTTGGAGGGATTCTTTCTTTAATCGCTGAATTATATATAGTTAATTATATATTTATAATAAAATAATCTCTTTTAATTATATATAATAATTATAATAATTATATAATTAATTAATTAAATTTAAATTATGAATAATATATATATATATGTTAAGTGACTAATAAATAAATAAATAATTTTTAAAGGACCTTTAAATAATTATTTTAAGGACTGCTTAGGCCCTGCCTCGCTTTATGGAGGCTTAGCATTTTAAATCGCCTTATTGCCTTGACAACAGTGACATGTATTAATATCAAAAGTACTTTGAAATCACCTTGGAAATCTTTGTTTAGGATCTATCCTAAAGTGAGAATTTATATAGGTTAGAAGGTGGGAAATGAGAATCAAGTGGACTTCTTGGAGGAGAGTTGGTGCGGTACAGCTAGCTTGAAGGTGATGATTCCAAATCTGTACAAGATGTCTAAAAAGCATAATGTGCCTATAACTGTTTTCATGGTTCATAACAAAATTGGGGGGAGAGGGAGTTGGGCGTGGAATTTACATCTAAACAGGAACATAGGACATAACTACATGGGTGACATCGCAGAGCCCTTGAATATTTTGAATGCTTTTCAACCCTCGGAAGAGGTGGACAACTTTATTTGGACTAAGGATTCTTGCCACATACTCTCTATTAAATCATTTATGCTGAAACTAGATTCTAGTTCCTAGCATCCTTCTTTTTTCGAATGCAACTTTCTTTTGGTCTACAAAGGCTCTAAAAAAAGCTAAAATTTTAGCTTAGCTCATTTGTTTGAAGAAGATCAATAGCGCAGAGGTTATTTAGAAAAAAGTATCCTACTCATATGTTGTGTCCTTCTATATGCTATATGTGTAGGGAAGATGCTAAAAATGTGCAACATTTCGAGCAATGCAAAGTTATAGAGACAGTGTGGCAGAATTGGCATCAAAAGCTAAAGAAGATCACTTCAGCTCTTTGGATGGTTTTTTCAAGGTTCCAGATAGCGTCCTTCCAATCTCTCTAAAAGAGTATTGGAGGACAATCTTGTTTGCTATCTGGTATAGTATTGGGAGGAGAGGAATTCTCGTTTATTTAAGATTTCCACTTCTAGACTAGCTTGAGGTTATACTTTTGGACAATGGCTATATATTTTTTTTTTTGAAAAGAGACCTATATATATATATTAATAAAAAGAGCTTGATGAGGTATCAGGGCTCGAGAATATCAAAAGTACAGACTATGTAAGATTTTTTCTCCTTGGCATAACCATTCCCCAAAAGTATACCCCTTACCCAATTTGTTACAAGACACCCAAGAAGCAAAAAGTACATTGGACCTTTCCCAAATCGCCATCTCCGACCTATACCTATCCAAAAA
>JAJIYU010016582.1:0-12094 GCA_030144865.1 Tinospora cordifolia | reverse complement strand
ATATATATTATTTGCACACTTTGTTGGTATACTTTCTTCTAGCGTTGTGAATGAGATTGATAGATCTCCTCAAATCACAATAGACACGTGATAACTTAATCAAATGTTGATTAATGAGTTAATTACTAACTAATTGAAGTGACTCAGAGCAAAATAGTTAGATAAGACATTTTAGATTTATTATATTGACTTGAAAATAATGTTGTCACCACAGGAACCTATTCTCTAATATATTTATAAATATATTATCTTTTTTTCATAGTATGCATGAGACGTTTACTTCAAGTGAGAGGGGCGCGAGTGGGACCTCTACTTAAAAAATGCATTAAGCGCCAGAGCCAGCCTATATGAGGGTAATAAGAGTGAGAAATACAAAATCTGACCTCGGATTCGGTAAATGTTGAGCCTTTGGATTCGTGCCGCCTCCTTTCCGGGAAAAGGACTTGCTGCTGCCGCTGCTGCCCTCCTGCAGCCGTTGTTTGTGCTGCCTTCCAACTTCTTCCCACAAAAACAAAACACAAAATTAAAACACTCCTCCACTCCGCCTCTCTCTCTCTCTGTCTCTCTCTCCGCCTCTTCCTCTACCGCTACCTCTACTCTTGCGCTCTGTCCTTTGAACATCAATCTCTCATTCCTTTCTTTCATCTTTTACTACTATTTTTGACCAAATCTCCCATTTCTCACCTGTAATCTAGCCTAGGGTTCTTCATCTTCAATGTTATTCTTTCCTCTTCTTCTTATTCTTCTTCTCAATGGAGCTTTGGTTCCTCCAAGGCCTAGGCCTCTGCAACTCCTTCATGAGCTTTCAAAAGGTAACTCTTTCCTTCTCCACTGTCATTTCTCAGCTTCTGTGTTTCTTCGTTGATGCATCAAATGTCTCTTCTTTCTTTCTAACTTCTCTTGTCTTTGTTTGATAATTTCTGGGTGGGTTTTGGTTTGATGTTCATGGTTTGAAATTAATGTTTCTGGCTTGTTTGTTATTTTATCTTTTCTTTTTATTGAATGCTATGTTATGGATTTGACAGTTTTCTATTTGTAGTAGCTGCTTTCACTGCTTTATTTTGGTTTCATATTTCTAAATGGGTAGACTATTTTCTGTAACTTATTTGCTCTTTTTTTTTCCCCATCTATTTGGTATAATGGATTTGCTGTAATGCATTGATGTACCGACTGTGTCTGTGTGGGGGAAAGGGGTCTTTTAGTAAGTGTCTGAACAGGATTGTATAAATGGAATTAGGTCTAATTTGAATCAAGGGTACATTTTAACTTGGGAGTTACATATCTTCATGTGTTTGTTAAAATTTAATGTTCATGCTTCTGCCAAGCTTTCTGTTGGGCTTATTTCAATTACTTTGGGAAGCTATGCTTTTCCTCAATGTCAAGTTGGAGGTGCTATTGTAAAAACATCACTTTTTTTTATTATGAATTTCCCTAAATTGTATCAAGTTGTTACACTCTGAAGTCTTAGTCAACTTGGTATGAGTCAAAAAGAATATTGATGTTTTCATGATGATTTATTTTTTATTTTTTTTTGAAACTACTGGTTTTTGGGAATCACCTATCTAAAGTTTCATATGCGTCAAATGGATGTTTTTACCAGAAAAAAAAAAAATCTTTTTCTTCTTCTTCTTTTATTTATTTATTTATTTTTGAATTTCACCAATTTGATTGAGACATAATAGCACATTCTACGTTTGTGTCTGACTTTTTTTTTTATAACCAAAAGATATCTGGGCTTCATTCGTCTAATCTGCTCAGGCCCCTGGTTGCTCAAACTGGTAAGGCCCCCCGATGGCCAGCGTGAGAATCAAACGGGTTATCCCATGCTTTTCACTGAAACCCATTAACCAAGCCACATGTTGGCTTCATTTGAATCTATCAATTGAACCATATATGCAAGCAGTTGCTGATTTGACTTGTTCGATTGTTAAAAAGTTTCACTGTTTGAATAGCTTTAATGACTAATATCTCTATTGGAAAGTATCTTCTTCTTTGTCTGTATTCTCGCTTTACTTTTTATCTTTTTGATAGACACATGTCTCGATATATTCAAGCATTAGTATGCTTTAGCTGTGTAATACGTTTAGACATGTGGCTCTATTATCTGTGTAATACGTTTCTGTTGATAGATATAGGTTACTAGTTGACTCTACTTTTCTTGGTTTTGCTTTTGGGAGTAGCAACGATTTCTCAAAGTATGGTAAAAGATGATCTGCTTTTATGATATAGGTTACCAAATCTTTTACTACTATCTTTGCACACTTGAGTTATTGATCATCTGCTTTTATGATTCAGTGCTTCCAAAGAGTTTTTGTACTCTTCTATCAATTTCTCAAAGGGTTTGTCCTATCTTGGTTGATTGACCTTGTATGTTACAGTTGCAGAAATTGATCATTTCGGCTAATTTTGCCAATGGGAGCATAAGGAAAAATGCATGATTAAAATGTTTGTTTATGTTTCGAAGTAGCAATTCCATGAAGTTAAAATGTGAATGCGAATGGTTAATTGACCAGTGTAAAGATGATATTGAGAATGTGATGTGAAGGGAAATTATAATTTCATATGGTTCTGCTTTCTTCATCCTGTTTCATTTATAGCATTTTTTCACCCATTCTCATGATTAAAGGGGACTCTTAATAGGACATGATAGTGCAGGGCTTAGCAAAATTCAGCTGTAGTCTCCTTTTGATGGTCTGGATGATAGGGATGGAACTCTATGTTTACATCTTCCTTTTGAATTAAAAAAAAAAAAAAATCCAAATGCTTACTTGTAACTCGTTAGTGCTAACTCCTTAAATGGAAGAGCTCCTATCTTGAAGGATCATATACCAAGACATTCAAGGTGTGAAATAGGGATTAAGAAAATATTATTTCTTTACGAGATATATTCAAAAATTCAACAGTACTTGCAAAGATAAGCCCTCTTCAGAGATCATAAAATGTGCTGTTTGTTTTTGGTAATGAAAGGTTCATATTTAGTCCTTGGCATTATTAATGCATGTCTTTTCATGAATATATCAATATCCAAAGATATTTACAGATTACTTTCAACTAGGTTTGTTTTCGAGTCAAAGGGTAAATTATCATCACAAATTTCCAGTTTGAAAACCATCAACTTAAAGTTCTTGGAGTCTATAATGGGCGGTCTTTGTGCATCACAGAGGTTGCAACCTGGACAAGAACCCCTTACAAGTTCAATAATTGAAGTTTTTTTTTTTTTTTAATGAAATTATACTCACCTCTGTTCTTACAGGAAGATCTTCAGATAAGTTCTATTCCAATCTTAATGATAAGTACATAAATCCTTGAGAATGAAAAAAGTACAGCTCAATGCATGAAGCTCCCACCCATGCAAGATAAGGGGAGTGGTCCATCCTTGAGAGCTTAGTAAATAAGTTTATGTTCCAGATATGCTTCATATTTATTAAATTTTCTGGGATGGGTCTCCTTTAGTACGCTTAAATGATCGGAATTTCAAGTCAATGTTATGGTTGATGCAGTTTTGCTGAAGAATATTGGTGTATGTGATGTGGGTGACATATCTAGATCTTAGTAGTCCACAATGTTTGTTTCCTTTTAAATGATCGGAATTTCAAGTCAATGTTATGGTCGATGCAGTTTTGCTGAAAAATATTGGTGAATGTGATGTGGGTGACATATCTTGATCTTAGTAGTCCAAAATGTTTGTTTCCTTTTAATCTTAATACAGTTACACTGATGTCACTTCTTACAAAGCTATTGTCAAGGCATTTCCAAGTTACAGTATGAGGTAGATAGACCTCTCTGTCAACCAGCAAAAATATTCCTGTTAAAACTCCAAATCTCTAGCAAGAAAGTCTTCTTATTCATGCATTGTGTGCAAACTCTATAATATCGAAGCAAATGTGCTTATGTTTTTTAAAGTTGAATCTGACCTTGCTTGTTTAGAATCTTATTTGAAGCATTTTTTTCCAGGGTCAGAGACAACAATGACACCATCTTTAACGATCATTCATTGCTCGAACATTTTAGATGAGAGAGCAGTTTCCTAGGGCTGTGCATTAAATACTATTGGAGTGAGGTAGGGAATGAAGCCATTGGTCCGTTTGGTATATAAATCTTTGTATCATATCAGGGAAAATCCTGTGGTAGATGGATTTTGCTACTTTGCAATTTTTTTTTCTTTTTTCTTTTTTGTTTTTTGGTATGGTAGCAGCATATGCCTTTTTAACCTTTCTTCTGTCTTCTTGTTTCTTGGTTTCAAATATACCTGTACTTGACATTATGAAGAAGCTCTCTACTTAGACCACAGCGTTTCTGAATAGTAAATTTCAAAGTAATTATTTCTTCTGTATTGTGAGAATGTTACAAGTTCTGATCTTATTGTAAAAAGGTTTCTCGGTAGGAAAAAAACAATTAAAAATAGTGAAGCCTAAAGCGTAAACATTAATAATGAAGAATATTAGTTATTCCAAATTGATATATATTACATGATAAAAGAGAGATCAATTACAATGGAATCACAAAAGATAAAATTATTGCAGAAGGCATGCATAAATGGGAGTAAAGGTAAGGTGAGACGGTGTTGCAGATTAAAGGAACGTAGAAGGTTTGCATTCAGGAGGGAAGCCCTGAGGAAAGCGCTTGTAATCAGTGCAGTAATTATAGATCATGTAATTCTTTTGCACCCATCTCAGCCTTCTCCGACCTGTGGCGTCCAGCTCTTGTGTTTGCCATGCACTGTTTGAGAAAGAGGATGAGGATGAAGAGCAAGATGACCCAGAAGAAGAAATGGTGCAGGCGTCAGCGTTGAAGTTGCGGTAGTAGGCTGTGAAGGGAGCTTTACTCCAATCTGCCTTCACAAGACCACCTCTTGTTGCCCAGTCATCAGCGTTCCAAAGACTTGAATATATCCTCATAGGTTGGCTCTTTGGGTATGGAACTCCAACCCTCTCTGCATTCCTGAACTCTCTTATGGGTGTATTATCGACCAGGAATCTGAGACATTACACCATTAAATTCATCAACTTAAAAACACACGCACATTCAACGATGAAGAGACTGATAAAATAGAAGTGCATGTATGTATAGCTCGCTAGCTACAAGACTTACATGATGTGCTGAGGATTCCAAACAATGGAATAGGTGTGAAAGTTCCTGGTAGGATCGAACCAGAGATAGAATTGCTGCTCTCTCCCACCTTTGCCTTGAGCATACACGTTGGTGTGAACAATATAAGGTTGCCCACTAACATTCCCCAGGAACTCAAAGTCGATCTCATCATGTGTTGCTCCTTGTGAAGATAACTACAAAATGTATAAACCAATAACATTACTTATTAATTACTGTACTATTATGCATGTTATATACGCATAGCTAAATTGTAATTAATTAGCATGTAATATACATATATATATATACACATACATAGTAGGCAGTGACAGTGCCAGCAGAGTTGCCAGCAACAAGCTTGAGCTGCATGTCAATCCTCCCAAACAGATACTCGGACTTGGACTGAAAGCCAGACCCAGATGCCTTGTCAAGAGATAGACTTAAAATCTGTCCCCTGTTCATAATCTTTGCTCTCCGCCCTCCCCAAGTTATATCAAAATCTTTGTAGAAATTACCAGCATCAGTAGTAGTGACCATTAATAGAAAGCAGCCTAGGAACAATAGAGAGAAACTGTATAGATATGAAGGCATTCTCACAAAATGTGCTGTAGTGATGGAGATATTGCAATTCCAATATGACAGTGATGTGTGATGGATGGTTTGCTATGGTATTTATAAGAGAGAGAGAGAGGGAGAGAGAGTTACTTCCCGTGAAGCATAAAAGATGGAACGCGTGATACAATCAGCAACTTGGTTTGTCTTTTCCTGTAGGTGTAACTTAATAATTATAGCTAATTCAGAGCTGGAAACCAGTACATATGTATATATACTTCTTTATTTTTTTGTTTTTAATTTGATTTCTACAAGAAACTGAGAATGCGTATATATATTTGTTGGTTGAAGGGGTTGGGTTGGTAGTCATAAACCAGAGCTAGCTAGCACATCTTATTATAAGTTAGACGAGGCATGTCAGCTACGCGTCCAAGTGCAATTGTTGTTGGTTTTTAATTAATTGAATAATAAATTATTGATGATACTAATAGCTAATTGTGGCCAGTGGTTTGGTGGGTTTGACGGGTAGCGGTGGTGCTTTACTCATTATTATTATTCTTTAAAGAGTATTAAGTTATTAATTAGGAGCTGCGTTTATATTTGTAAGGCTTTATCCCATATTATAATGAAATTGATTAATCAATTAACAAAGGGGTTATATATATTGTATCATATCATATTATATAATAGCGTATAACTCATTACTGAGTATAATTGCATGTCCGAAAAAATATTTGGTGAATCTTTTCTTCGAAACTATAATTGAAGACGATGAAAAAAATTAGAGTATTTAATTATATCATATTATATTATATAATATATGACATATAACTCAATACTGATTATAATTGCCTGCCTGAGGAAAATATTAGGCAACTTTACTTTCTCCAAACAATCATTGAAGAAGTTGAACAAAATTGGAGTGGTCGATAATAGTTTGTTAACTTATAAACTTTTAAAAGTTGAGAAATAGTGAAGATAACAAATAATTTTAAAACTTTTTAAATAAAAGTAAACAAATGGAATCATGTTAGAATTTTAAAAAAGTTTAAATAATTAAATTTGTAAAATTATATATTTTATAATAATTTACTAATAAAAAAAATCTAAACAAATGATCGCAAAAAAATAAATACACAAAAACTAAAATTATGTTATGAATCAAACTAGAACAAATTAAAAAATTAGAATCTTTTCAAGAGAAGGAGAAGAAAACTCAAGAACACTAGAGACGAGAAAGTTTTTCAAGAGAGAATTATTCTATTTGTTGATGATTTTTATGAGGCACAAGACTCATTTATATAGTTTTTAAAATGGGGGGTTACATCAATCATAATGATGACATTTAAATAATTCCATTAATTTGGACATTATGAGATTTAGAGGTTACTTGATACTAAATATCAAATGGGTTACAAAGACATTCAATATTTGATATAATTATTTATAACACTCTCCCTTTGAATGCCTTTTATATTAGAATATGCTTCATTAAAACCTTACTAGATAAAACTCAGTGAAAAAAAAAATCTAGAAGGAAAAATAATATATATTCTTATAGAGTTTTATAATATTGTTGGGACTACTTCATTAAAAACCTTGCTAGGAAAACCAAGTGGGACAAAACCTTAACGAAAGAAAAAAGAATACGGTGTATTAATCAATAACTCATCTTTATTCTCCCCCTGTTGATGATATCATTTGAGATCTCTAAGCCGACGCATCCCAATGTTATGAACAAACTTTTCAAATAATATAGTCGGTAAAGCCTTTGTAAACATATCTGCCAAATTGTCATTTGAACGAATTTGTTGAACTTTAATATCACCATTCATTTGAAGATCATGTGTGAAGAAGAACTTTGGAGAAATATATTTTGTTTTTATCTCCTTTTATGTATCCTCCTCTTAGTTGTGTAATGCAAACAACATTATCTTCATATAATATTGTTGTGGCATCATTCTTTGAAGATAAACTACAAGTCCCTTCAATATGTTGAATCATTGATCTTAACCAAACACATTCTCGACTTATCTCATGAATTGCTAATATTTCAGCATGATTTGATGATTTAACAACTAATGTTTGTTTGGTAGACCTCCAAGATATAGCAGTACCACCATATGTGAATACATAGCCTGTTTGGGATCTTACTTTATGTGGAATGGATGAGTATCCAGTATCTGTATAACCAACTAATTACTCTCGAGATTCATTTGAATAGAATAAACCTAGATCAATTGTGCCTCAAAGATATTTGAATACATATTTAACTCCATTTCAATGTCTTCTTGTAAGTGAAGAACTATATCTTACTAATAAATTCACATAAAAATGTTACATCAAGTCTTTTATTGTTAGCTTGATACATTAATGCACCAATGACCCTAAGGTGTGTTACTTCAAGACCAAGTAGTTCTTCATCATCTTCTCGAGGCCGAAAAGGATCTTTATTCACATCAAGTGAACGAACAACCATTGAAGTACTCAATGGATTAGCTTTATCCATATAAAATCATTTCAAGATCTTTTCTATATAAGTTGATTGATGAATATGAATTCCACTCGATAAATGCTCGATTTGCAAGTCGAGACAAAACTTAGTTTTACTAAGATATTTCATTTCAAATTCTTTCTTTAGATAATCTGCTACTTTTGGAAGTTCGTCAGAACTCCCAATAATGTTTAAATCATCAACATATACAACAATTATAACAAATGTAGATCCGATTTTCTTAATAAAAACACATGGACAAATTGGATCATTCTTGTAACCTTCTTTAGATAAATACTCATTAAGACGGTTATACCACATTCGTCTAGATTTATTTAGTCCATACAAAGATCTATGTAACTTTATTGAATAAATTCTTTGAGAATTTGAGTTAGATGCTGCACGCATCTGAAATCCTTCTAGGATTTTTATATAAATATCACTATCAAGAGATCCATATAAGTAGACTGTTACTACATCCATTAGACGCATTTCAAGTTTTTCTTGGATTGCTAGGCTCATAAGATATCGAAATGTAATTGCATCGACCACAGGAGAATACGTCTCCCCATAATCAATACCTGGTCTTTGGGTAAAACCTTGTGCAACAAGTCGCGCTTTATATCTTACGACTTCATTATTCTCATTTCTTTTTCGTACCAAAACCCATTTATATCCTACAAGGGTCACACCTTCAGGTGTTTGGACTACAGGTCCAAAAACATTTCATTTTGAAAGTGAGTTTAACTCTGCCTGGATTGCGTCTTTCCATTTTTGCCAGTCATATCTTTTGCGACATTCTTCAATAGATTTAAGTTCAAGATCTTTGCTTTCATTCAAAACATCAAGCGCTACTTTATATGCAAAGATATCATCAACAACCTTTTCTTTTTGGTTCCATCTCATCCCCATGGTTACATAATTAATTGAGATTTCTTCATTATTTTCAGGTGTATGTACCTCTTATGGGGTTTCATTGTTAGTTATGTTACTGATTTCTTTAGGAGTATCTATCTTCTCTATTTGGACATCCTTATCAGTTGCTCTTTTTCTTTTTCGAGAATTTTTATCTTTAGAACCAATTGGTCTACTACACTTCTGGCGTGTCTTTGATTCATTTACAACAAGTTGTCCTTCAGGGGCTTCAATATGAGCTGGAACATTGACAGCTGGAATATGAGATTTAGTCATTCTTTTAAGGTCAATGCATGCATCTAGCAATCTGTTTGCAATATTTTGCAAATGAATTATCCTTTGAACTTCATGTTCACATTGTTTTGTTCGAGGATCAAATTGGGATAATGATGAAGCATTCCAATCTACTTCTTTTCCCAGTTGTTTATTCTCTCCCCCTAATGTTGGAAAAATTGTCTCATCCAAATGACAGACAACAAACTGTGCTGTAAAAATATCTCCAATCACTTGTTTAAGATACTTAATTATCGATGGAGAATCATATCTAATATATATACCTAATCTCCTTTGAGGACCCATCTTAGTACGTTGTGGTGGAGCAATCGGAACATATACCGCACATCCAACAATTCTTAGATGGGAAATATTTGGCTCCTGACCATAAGCCAATTGTAAAGGGGAGAATTTATGATAATTTGTTGGCCTGATGCGTATAAGAGTTGCTGCATATAAAATAACATATCCCTATATGGAATAGGGAGTTTTGCTCTCATAGTCAATGGTCTATCTATTAATTGGAGGTACTTAATTAATGATTCTGCTAAACCATTTTGTGTATGAACATAAGCAACAAGATGTTCAACAATAATTTCAATTGAAATGCAATAATCATTGAAAGCTTGAGATGTAAACTCACTAGCATTATCAAGACGTATTTTCATGATCAGATAGTTTGAAAATTGAGCTCTTAATTGTATTATTTGAGCAATCAATCTTCTAATCGCCAGGTTACGAGTTGATAATAAAGAACATGTGACCATCTTGTAGATGCATCAATTAAAACCATAAAATATCTAAATGGTCCACACGGTGGGTGAATGGACCCACATATGTCACCTTGTATATGTTTAAAAAATGCAGGAGACTCAATTTCAACCTTAGTTGGTGATAGTTTAATAATAAGTTTTCCTTGAGAGCATGCAGTGCATAAGAATTCATTAGAGTTAAAAATCTTCTGGTTCTTAAGTAATGTCTATGTGAATTCTCAGTGATTTTTTGCATCATTATAGAACCGGGATGTCCTAGCCGGTCATGCCAAATATTAAAAACATTGACATCAGTAAACTTCTGGTTTACTGTAACATTTATCTCAATTATTGTAATATTCATGTAGTATAAATCAAAAGAAAAAGCGGATAATTATTCTAATACATGTTTCTTACCCGATACCATACTTGTAACATGAAGGTATTCAATATTTCCTTCATTAATTGTCTCGATATAATATCCATTTTTTCTAATATCTTTGAAACTTATCAAGTTTCTTCGAGACTTAGTAGAAAATAATGCATCGTTTATAATAATCTTTGTTCCTTCAGGTAACAATAAATTAGCTCTTCCAGAGCCTTCAATAAGTTTCGCACTACCAGATATTGTGCTAACATTAGCTTCTTACAAAAGCAAATGAGAAAAATATTTTTTATTTGTAAGTATGGTATGTGTCGTAGCACTATCTACAAGACAAATATCTTCATCTTTGATCTTGATTCCAACTAAATTTTGATCATGAACATCCATAATTTCTTTATTAAAATAATAAATATTCGTAAGAAATACTTTATTTTATATATAAATGTGAGAAAAATACACCAAAATAAACATACAAAAGCAACACACATTGAAAACAAGCATATAAAAGTGATACACGTAATAAAAAGTAATAATAATAAAATTCAAAAATTCATCTTCATTCAATCACATCTTTCTTTCGAGTTTTTTAAAAAATCTGCTACACTCAAATGTGTCATGTTAAAAAAACTTGGGTCAATGTCATCAATTTGAAAAATAAAATTTGTTTCCACATTTTTTTCCTTTTCTTTCAATGATACTTGATAAAGATCAACAAGATGTTTTGACGTATGACAGCCACGTGACCAATGTCCTTTCATACCACATCTGTAGCATATATTCTCAGAATTCTTTAAAACTCTTTTATCTTTTTCTTCTTTCTTCCCATTATTTTCTCACTTCTGGTGGCTGATATTATTTTTATAATGAGAAGATTTTCCATGACCACCAAGATATGTATGTCGTCCTCGACCACGTCTATGACCATGACCACGACCACGACCATAACTTCTTCCATGTCCAATACTATTTGATGCTAATGCATTCGCTTCAGTGAATGGAGTAGGACCAGTTGGACGAGCTTCATGATTTTTCATTAATAGCTCACTATTTTGTTCAGCCACAAGAAGACAAGAAATTAGCTCCAACTATTTTTTAAATCCTTTCTCTCGATACTTCTACTGCAGAAGCACATTTGAGGTATGAAAAGTGGAGAATGTTTTTTCTAATGTATCATTATCAGTGATCTTTTCTTTACACAATAATAATTGTGAGCTAATTCTAAATACCGGAGAGTTATACTCACGCTGTTAAAGTCTTGTAACCGAAGATGCATCTAGTCATAACGAGCTTTTGGAAGAATTACTGTCTTTTGGTAGTTATATCTTTCTTTTAAATATTTTCACAATTCAACTGGATCTTTTATGATAAGGTACTCAATTTTTAGTCCCTCATGGAGATGGTGACGAAGAAAAATCATTGTCTTGACACGATTTTGCAAGGACTCATTGTTTCCCTCTTTGATGGTGTCTCTAAGATCCATCACATTAAGATGAATTTCAGCATAATATATATAAAATATATTAGAATGTGACCATTTAAACAATTATTATTTTTTAAATAAAATTTTAATCTATTTTAATGAAATAGATAAGTTATATATATATATATATATATATATATATATAAGATAAT
>JAJIYU010016581.1:0-12118 GCA_030144865.1 Tinospora cordifolia | reverse complement strand
TATCATACAATGATCATTAAAAACAAGTTTCCAATCATTTTTATATTTATTTTGAATTTTCAAAAATTCATGTTGACGTGGACACATTATAAGACCTAGGGTGATTACAATTTTATTTATATTTTTTGTAATATGTATACTAAATATCGCGAAATATACCGTCTGTAATCAGCATAACAGTTCTTTGTGCCCAGAATATATGCAAATATACCAAAATATACCAAAATATACCGAAATATACTAAAACCTGTTAAAGAGGTTTGTATATATTTTGGTATATTTGTTTTGTATATTATAAAATACATATAAATATATTAGCATAATCTGTTCATAATCATTATATCATGATTTTTCTCATTTGAAATCGATATAGCTCATATATGTACTTGAATATACTGAAATATACCAAAATATACCTCGACCCATTACATTAGTATGAGTATATTTCTAAATATTTATGGTATATTTAGTATATTTTCTGTATATTTCAATAAATTTGTGTATATTTATAGTAAATATATGTGTATAGTGTACAAGACAGGTAAATATATCATCATAATCTGTTTCATAATCATTATAGTTGATCTTTGTGCCAAAATATACCAAAATATACCGAAATATACCAAAATATACAACAAAATCTCAGATTTTTCCCAAATCACGAACCAGAAAATGAAACAACCCAAAAATTAGAATTTGTTTTTTTTTTTTACATTCAAGTTTTCAGATTTTGTTTCCTCCATTTTTAATAATAAAAAACTAGGAAATGAACTACACAAATCAGCTACTTGCTTCGTTTGTTCTTGTTGAACGTGAAATCCAAAACCAACAACCCAGATCTTTTTGTTTCTCCATTTTTACAGTTCACGAACCAAAATAAACAACCCAACAAAGTCCTGATTTTTGAACCAAAATTTAGATTTCTTTTGGCAAGATCACAAACCAGAAATTTACTTAACCAATTTCCTCTGCTTTTGCAACCACGAACTAGAAATTTGAACCCACAAAAATTAGATTTTTGAACCAAATGAAATCTGATTTTTGATGCCCCAAAAATCTAGATTTTCAAAGCCCTAATTTCGGATTTCTCCTTTCTTCTTCTAATTTAACATTCCCAAACATAGAAATTTTGAATCCAATTATAGATTTTCAGCTTGCTCTTTTCAATTTACAGCTCGTTTCAAACTCAGAAAATCGAATCCCAAGCTTTAGTTTTCTGCTTTCTTCTCCTTCCTCTTCGGTTCTTCTTCTTCTTCTTCGCGACATCAGAGATGATTCATGCTGAGATCAAAGCAATCATGAGATTTGATTCTACTATTGCTTCTTCTTCTTCTTCTTCTTCTTTTAATGAGGAAGACAAACAAAACAGAAAAATTAGCGCATGATATTCACAGTTGATATGAATAAATATGGTATGTTAGATCGTGTCAAATATGGTATATTGTTGAGTTTTGATGCGTGTGTTTTAATGTGTCGGTATTTATGAAAATAATATAAGAAAATTGATATACCTGAAAAATTAAAACTTAGTCAAAATATTTTTGATAATATTTTTAAAATACTGATATATGATGTAATTTCCTCAAAAAAAAGGAGAGGGGGAAGTTGTTGTTAAACTAACTCTTGGATCACTGGATCATCTCATCAAAGTAATAGGTGTGTTGTACATGGGATTTAAGTTCTTATGGTTTTGCTATGTTGTTTTGTTGCATCTAATTCTTAGCCTTGATTTTTTTAAATAGAAATTTAGTTAAAAAAATCGATAACGTTTAATGATGGTTCCAATTAACCACATCTCCTTATTTTTAATGGTAAAAAACATAGTAGACAAAATAAGTAGATGAAGATTTTATTTAAATATCAAGAATTATTGAATATTGTAAATAATAGGTTTGTTGATTCATGTGATAACGTACTAATTAATCAATATGATGCAATATATGAAAATAAAAAATAAAAAGATTTTATATTTTATCCTTCAAATTCTTGATGATATTGCATTTGACAAGGTACAGTAAGCGACTACAACAAAAGAAAAATGAGATATTTTAGAAAAGTTTAATAAAGTATAGATAAAGACATAAAATTACATCTACAAACTTTAAGGTGTCAATTCGAACTGATTCAAATGAAGGATGCGATGTCTATTGAGACTTACATTAACCAAATATAAGTCTAGGTTAATCAAATAAAGAGTTATAATGAAAAGATTGAAGATGTTACTTTAGTAGAAAATATATTATGATTTCTTAATATGAAGTTTAAGCAGATCATCGTCGCTATCGAAGAATATAAAAATCTTTTCATGTTGACATTTGATAAGTTGACCGGGTCATTATTGGCCTATGACCAACGGATGAAAGCAAAATGTGTAGAAAAGCTCAGAGAAAAGCTTTGAAGACTAAAGCTTCTTCAAATATAGATTAAATTTTAGTGAATTCCAAATTCAACAATTATCAACATAAAGGACAATCAAACTATAACATTCATGTCCAAGAATGTGGCAGAGATCAAAATCATCACTACAATCAAGATTGCGGGCAATCAAATAGTGTTTGAGGTACTGGTGGTGGACATGCTAGTCATTTTCAAGGTAATGATAAATCTTAAATTCAATGTTATGTCTGTAACAAATCTGATACTATACAATTGAATGTCAACATCGCCAACGAACAAATTTGAGTGAAAAAACTTCATTCACATAGACACATGATAATAATACTACTTAAACACTTTCAACCAAAACATCAATTCAAGATGACAACAATGAAAAGAATATTTTGCATCTTGATATTGGGTACACTAATCATATGTGTGGCATACATGAATTATTTGTTGGCTTAGATGAAATAGTTAGTATAGAAGTTAAGCTTATCGATGTTAGCAAGATTCTAGTTATGGAAAAGCATTGCATTTTAATCAAATTGAAGAATGGCTTTCATCAGTACATCTCTTATGTCTTTTGTGTTCTAATTATGAAGAATAACCTACTTAGCATTGAGTAATTGTACGAGAAATGGTATCATGTGCAGATGAAAAAGATAACCATTTAACCACGCTCAATAGAGAAAGT
Organism: Tinospora cordifolia; assembly: GCA_030144865.1. Taxonomy (NCBI): domain Eukaryota; kingdom Viridiplantae; phylum Streptophyta; class Magnoliopsida; order Ranunculales; family Menispermaceae; genus Tinospora; species Tinospora cordifolia. The sequence continues at coordinate 9,045 of JAJIYU010016581.1, read as the reverse complement.
ATCATCATTCTATGGTATCATCTGCAGATGAAAGATAACTATTTAACCATGCTCAATAGAGAAAGTATCATCATTCTTACATCTCCCTTAAAAAAATTGCTTATTTAAGATAGAGATTAAGAATGATATTTATGTTTGTTTTCAAACTATTATTATTAACAAGTCTTGGCTATGGCACTTAAGATCCGGACACTTAAATTTTAGGAGTTTGAAACTTTTGTCCCATAAAAAAAAAATCAGTAAAAGGATTATTGGTTGTGAATCCTCTAGAATAATTTTGTGAAGATTGTATTCTTGGCAAACAACATCGACAATATTTTGCAAGCTCATCCCCCTAGCATGTCACTTATCTTCTAAATACGATTCATTGTAATGTTTGTTGATCGATACAAACTATCTTTAATGGAGGAAGCAAATGTTTCCTCACTTTCTTTGATGATTGCATTAAAAAATTTTGGGTTTACTTCTTGGCTAATAAATCTGAAGCTTTTGATACATTTAAAAATTTAAGTTCCTTATTGAAAAGCAAAGTGATCATCATATTATGGCATTACAAACTGATGGTGGTGTTGAGTACACTTCCAAAGCCTTTGATGATTATTGTTCAACTCAAGGAATAAAGTATGAGATCATAGCTCCTTACACAATACAACAAAATGGAGTTATCGAGCAGAAGAATCAAGCAATTATGAATATGACACGAAGTATGCTAAAAGCCTAAAGGTATTCCACAAACTTTTTAGGCTAAAGTTGTTGCTTGTTTTGCTATTTATTGAATAAATTCCCTAGAAAAGTTGTTTCCCATTCCAAATGCTAATTGTTTACCTTTATGTTGATGATTTAGCTTTTACTAGCAACAATGTCATTATGGTTTAAGAGTTTAAAAGAGTTATAACAAAAGAATTTGAAATGACAGATATTGGCCTCATGTCATATTTTCTTGGTATTAAGGTTGAACCACGTGATGATGACACTTATTAGTCAGAAGTGACATGTCTTAGATGTCTTCAAGAAGTTGAATATGTTTGACTGAAGTCCTTCCTCTACACCTATTGAAGTTGGTAAGAGGTTATTAAAGAAAAATAATGAAGCACTAGTTAAAGTTGGTTAGGTGTATTATATGAAGTTGGATTGATTAGTCAATTCATGAAATTGTCCAATCAATCTCATCCTATTGCAACTAAACATATCCTACATTAAATTGAGGGTACATTTGATCTTAGATTATTCTATTGTAGTGTTGTTGATTTTAATCTTTTTGGGAATTCTAATAGTGATTGGGGCAAAGATTATGATGATAGAAAAAGTACATCTAGATATGCATTTTAATGTAAATCTACTATGTTTCTATGGTCCTCAATAAAGTAGTCTATTATTGCATTATCTACACGTAAACCTCAGTATGTTGATGTTGCTTCCTATGCTTATCGAGCAAGTTGGTTGAGAAATCTTTTACAATAAATTCACATGTCTAATAATGGACCTACATTAGTTTATATAAATAATGTGTCAACCACTAATTTAATTAAGAATATAGTGAATCATGGATATAATAAATGTATTAATATGCAATATCATTTCTTGCTTGATCAGGTGCAACATAAAGAGATTCAATTAATTTATTGCAACATCTAAAGATCAAGTTGTTTTATTTACCAAGCCTTTAAAAATTGAGACATTTTTTTAGTTGAAAGTTTTTTGGATGTATTCAAAATCTAAATTATGGGAGAAAATTGGAATTCACACTATAAGAAATCGCACCTACAACAACGTGCAATGTTTGTTGTTATACTCATACGACAACGTTCATGGTGATGTTGTCGATCAGGATGTTGTTAAACGGTCGACTATTTTTAACAATGGTCACGAGCCTATTATTGTAAAGCATTGTCTATCAGTGAGGTTACAACAACATTCCCTCGTTGTTAAATGCTTCAATCTTTTAACACATATTCAACAACGGTCACTATGCCTATTGTTGTAGAGATGTTATGACAACAGGCGCACGTTGTGGAAACCCTAACCTTTAACAATGGTCACGTGCTTGTTGTTGTAATGCGTTGTGTATTGTTCTAAAGCTGAGGTTACAACAACGTTCGCACGTCGTTAAATGCTTCGATCTTTTTACACATATTCAACAATGGTCGTAATGGCTATTGTTGTAGACATGTTATAACAACAGGCGAACGTTGTGAAAAACCCTACCCTTTTAATCTTTTAACAACGGTCAAATGGTTGTTGTTGTATGTCCATTACTTAACAACATGCACATGCCCGTTGTGAAAGCTGCAGTATTTCAACAACAATTGTCTGTACATTATTATATCATGTATCTTATAACAAAAACTGAACGTTGTCATATGTGTCAATTTTTTTAATTATAAAAATATTTTACTACAATATATTAATATATTTACCTATATCTGTAAATTCATAATATAAATATAAACATTATTAAATATTTGTCCTATTATTTCAAATGCCTCATTTAGTATATACAATCCATTAAACATATATACAATCCATCAAACATATATATATAATCCATCAAATATATATACAATCCATGAAACATATATACAATCCATTAAACATACGTATATACAATCCATTAAAAAGTGTAACTATCATTTACAATAGTCTTATGTACTTCTTTGGCCAAGCAATTGTACTTCTAACAACATCACTCAAGTAATGAATTTCTGATGTTGGTCTATATAAATCAACATCTTCATTCACTACCTTTACAACCCAAACTCTCCAACAATCAAAGCCTAGTGGGAGGCCATGAACTTTAGCCTTAGGATCTATAGAAGAAATCTTTCCTACGCTACAACTTCTTCATCTCTTTCATTTTCGGGATGCCAATTCAATAATTTGCATCAAGCATTCTCAAGAGGCAATTTTTCTTGGGTGGGCTTGCTACCCTATTGTGACTACATAATACATAAACAAATTAAAGATAATATAAACATTATAAGAATAAAAGTTTATAATCAAAGTTGGGTTCAAAATATAGTTTACATGTAGTGTTTGAGCTTTCGAATGTATCATATTCATGGCTCTTCAACTTGGGCTTTGAAGCTATTAAACCATATTATAAAATATATTTCACTATTTAAATTTAAGTAATAAATTAAACTGCAAAGAAAATTTTAGCCTAGTTGTCACCTGTTGAGATTGCATTAAGAGCATGACAGTCAATGCTTCAACTCTTTCCTCGAGTGTATCCATTTTCTTTTATTTTTCTTCAAGAGTATTTATCCATTTTGCTTGACCTTGAATTATATTCTCTAAGACCTTTACTTTTCCATTACTTTGAATTTGAGCATCAACCTTTGAAGGTGTTGCCCCAAATCCAAGACCTCGAACTCGCCCATGACGTTCAGGTCCCGATACTTTAGAAATGACATCCTTTCTTAAGTTATCTCTCTCGACTGAATTGGTGGTAGATTGACTAACGTCATTAATCTTTTCCTGCATTCACATAAAAACAAGTAAATTAACTTGATAACTTTCTATTGTTGTATAATTTCAATATATATAACTACATATCATTTGCTTTAATGATTTACTTACAATTGCTTTTTGAATTACTTCATTTAAAGGTTCACCATTCTTTCCCAAATAACCCTTTGTCTATACATCTACTTTTGCAACTGAATCTGAATTTTCATTGGCTTCCTAAAATATGGAAAATAGTAACATTTACAACATATATGCTTATGTAAAAATACAAAGAGGAAAAATAAAATGAAGTACGTGCTAAGAACATTACCAATTCATGCTCCTAACGAGCATAACCCTTCCTACTCATTGTGTGCAATAGTTTTTGACTATTCCTCATTTCACTAAACTTTTTGCTTGTTGCTTAATAAAATGAATATATTAATAATAATGAAAAACAAGAGATGGTTCAAATTTAAGGTATATATATACGAAACACACAACAAACCTGAAACTCTTCGGATAATCTTTCTTCAACAAAAGTATTCCACTATTTAGGAGACATCACATTGCTAGGCTTAAAATATTTGTCTACAAAGTTTCTATCTTTTTTTTCATTGCTTCTCTAATTGCTATAGAAACTTTGGACTTGTATTGCCTCCAGCTGTGTCCCATCTTTTACAATATCATAGCCTTATTCGACTTGTCAACTACAAATCTTGTCTGATATGCATGAAAAAAAAGGATAAATTAAAGAATTTCTACAAATAAAGTATTAAAATCTCTTAAGAATAAATAATTCAATTATACACATACGTCAATTAACCTTCAAAGTTGTTCTTTAATTCTGGAGCCACATGATGCCAATCTTTAATTACTACAGGCACGTGCTCTCGCACAATTACACTAATGTAAGATGATAGCTTTTTAGAATTAGTTGACACTGGCTGCCCTCTTTCATTGAACTCAACTTTCATTCTAGGAGCATATCCCAAAACTAAACCCATCCTAGTGGGTCCATGCTTCTTTGTTGTTGTGTTACCAATCTCTGTTGCCTTTGCACTACTTTTTGTTTTGGGTGATGATCTTGGTGAGTTGGAGTCCTCATTAGATAGTCTTACACCTTCATTCTTAGAATGATTCATTGTAGCCAACATGGCTGTCCATTGCTTCTTAGCTCTCTTCTCAACTTGTTTAGAGGACTTAAAAAAATGCATTCATATATATAGAATTATTTGTCTCATAATATTCATATAAACTTGACCAAAAATGCATCATTATGAATATCATGTCACTGAAAATAAAATACTTACTTCACCAGCTTCTAAAGTCTTTTTTTTGTCATAGTGGCTATAGAAGATATAATATGCCAGTTGATACAAAATGCAAAAGAATTAACTAATTACTTCAGATGCAATAAATAACTATCACATAATTAAAAAGTAGGATTTAATACAAAATTCAAGCATATAAACTCAGACAGAAGAACAACAACAATAAACGAAGATTAACAGAAGAAAGACAAACAAAGAAGATCGATGAACAAAAATGCACAAAGAAGAAGACCAACCGTTATAAGCAGAGCTTTCGTTCCCAAATGCAAAAGTAGATATTTCGTTCCCAGCTACCCAAAGAAGGACAACAACAATAAATGAAGATTAACAGAAGAAAAACAATAAAAGAAGATTGATAAACTGAAATGCACAAAGAAGAAGACTAATCATTACAAGCAAAGATTTTGTTCCCAAATACAGAAGTAGATATTTCGTTCCCAAATACCCAAAGAAGAACAACAAGAAGATTAATAGAAGAAAGATGAGCAGTGAAAATCGAAGAACTTAAACGCACAAAAAAGACGATCGAACAACAGTGACTCTAAAAAAGATGAGTGTTCCCGCGTGATTTTTTTTAGGGCGAGAGCTAGTTTTTTTTCTTTTTATATTTTTTTGTAATATAATGTCAGAATAATGTACGAATAATGCAAGTATAACGATTGTTCGGTTGTTGATACAAAAATGCGGGGTTAATATGTGAATAAAATGCAGTATAACATATGCATAACATATAAATAATTATGGAATAATGCCAGTAATGGTAGAGGTATAACATACCAAGCAACAGATAAATACTTTAAGAATGATATAATCCAAGAATAATAACTGAATAATACAGGTATAAAATTGTTCGATTGTTTTGGTTAAAAAATGCGGGGATAACATGTGAATAATGCAAGGATAACATGTGAATAAAGTTTGGTATAAAGTATGTATAACATATGAATAATCATGAAATAATGCGAGTAATGGTATAATGCAAGAATAATATCTGAATAATGCGAGTATAAAAATTGTTCGATTGTTGATATGAAAATGCGGTATAACATATGCATAACATATGAATAATTATGAAATAATGCCAGTAATGGTAAAGATATAACATACTAAGCAACGGATAAATACTTTAAGAATGGTATAATGCAAGAATAATAACTGAATAATACGGGTATAAAATTGTTCGGTTGTTTTGGTTAAAATTTACGGGGATAACATGTAAATAATGCAGGGATAACATGTGAATAAAGTTTGGCATAAAGTATGCATAATGTATGAATAATCATGAAATAATGCGAGTAATGGTATAATACAAGAATAATATCTGAATAATACGAGTATAAAAATTGTTCGATTGTTGATATGAAAATGCGGTATAACGTATGCATAACATATGAATAATTATGGAATAATGCTAATAATGGTAGAGGTATAACATACCAAACAACAGATAAATACTTTAAGAATGGTATAATGCAAGAATAATAACTGAATAATACGAGTAAAAAATTGTTCAGTTGTTTTGGTTAAAAAATGCGGGGATAACATGTGAATAATGCAGGTATAACATGTGAATAATGTTTGGTGGAAAGTATGTATAACATATGAATAATCATGAAATAATGCGAGTAATGGTATAATGCAAGAAAAATATCTGAATAATGCGAATATAAAAATTGTTTGATTGTTGATATGAAAATGCGGTACAACGTATGCATAACATATGAATAATTATGAAATAATGCCAGTAATGGTAGAGGTATAACATACCAAGCAACAGATAAATACTTTAAGAATGATATAATGCAAGAATAATAACTAAATAATATGGGTATAAAATTGTTTGGTTGTTTTGGTTAAAAATTGCAGGGATAACATATGAATAATGCAGGGATAACATGTAAATAAAGTTCGGTATAAAGTATGTATAACATATGAATAATCATGAAAAAATGTGAGTAATAGTATAATGCAAGAATAACATCTGAATAATGTGAGTATAAAAATTGTTCGATTGTTGATATGAAAATGCGGTATAACATATGCATAACATATGAATAATTATGGAATAATGCCAGTAATGATAGAGGTATAACATACCAAGCAACGAATAAATACTTTAAGAATGGTATAATGAAAGGATAATAACTGCATAGATATAAAATTTTTCGATTCTTTTGGTAAAAAATGTGGGGATAACATGTGAACAATGCAATGATAACATGTGAATAAAATTCGGTATAAAATATGTATAACATATGAATAATCTTGAAATAATGCGAGTAATGGTAGAGTGTTGGTATAAAATAGCAAGCGATGGATAATGCTTATATAAATAATGGTATAATGCAACTCATTATTAACCATAATAATAATATATGGTTTATTATTATTAGTATTATTAATGCATATATAGTTAGTAAAATTATGTAAGAATTTCACATTTTAAACGTATTCTATCATATTTTATTAAAATAAATACAAAGATTCTTTTTTACTGTAATAATGTCAAATGATATTATTTTGTTAAAATCTCAAATAACAATTGAAAATAAGTAAAATAATAGAACATTCTTTCAATACATTTAATATATTTATCTATGCTATATATAATAGAAACTTTTTACATTAAAACGAATTTAGACTTAAATTTAATTTTTTGACTTTAGTCCACTTATTTATTAAAAATTTAGCTTTATCATTAAAAATTAATAATTTAGTATTTTTACTTCATATAGCAAATACATACATATATTTGCTATTTTATACCAAATATATGTATGTATATTTGGGTATCAGTTAACCCAAATATACACACACACACACACACACACACACACACACACACATATATATATATATATTATAGATAAAATTATTTATATAATGGATACAACAGAAATAGAGGGACAACAAGCAAAAACAGAGAGCAACAACAATCTTATACTTCCATTATTCGATTGTTATTTTAACATTATCCCACTACTTATATATATACATATAATTATTTATACATGCAATTACTTAAATAATTGCTTATATAGGTAAATAATGTGACATACAAATATCTATATATCTATATATATATAATTGTTATACATACAATCATTGATATAATTGTTTATACATGATATACAAATAACATGGTGTATATATACGTGTAATTATTTATGCATGATATAAAAATAACATGGTATATATATATATATATATATATATACCATGTTATTTGTATATCATGCATAAACCATTACACGTATATATATACATCATGTTATTTGTATATCATGCATAAATAATTACACATATATATATACCATGTTATTTGTAAATACACACACACACACACACACACACACACACACACACACACACACACACACACACATATATATATATATGCGTGCATTATTCGTTTATCCTCACATTATTCATCCCGAATTGTTTTTGCCAAACGACCGAACAATTCTTATACATGAATTATTCAGATATTATCTTCACATTATACTACTATTCATGTATATTTGTTCATTATTCAAATATTATACATGTATTATTATTATGTTATACTCGTATTATTCATTCAGAATTACCGTACATTATATATATATATATATATATATATACATGCATGCAAATCACATCCTTGCTATTCAGCTTTCGATTCAAGTTGTTTCCATTTTTGTGCCCTAATCTCTCTGTCTTCTTTGATTCAGCTTTCAATTCAGTTGCGATTTCCACTGTTATAATGAAGAATGAGTATTCATCCTCTACCAACAGGATTGTCGGGATCCCTTCCCAGAGCCAAGGGCGGCCCGACCGGCACAGCGGCCTGACAAAACTCTTTCACCAAGACAAGTTCGCCCAACCGTTGTTAAGCCATCTTTGCAACCCTCATGTGATGAGACGATATCAGAATAATTGGAATCATTAAAACCAAAGTAAGCAATAATTCAAACCAAAGCATTTAATTTACATAAGTTTGTCCAAAATACATACTTAATCATTTAGAATAGTATAACAATGACCAACCTCAAGGAAAAGAAGAAAACCAAAAAGAAACTGGGTGTGACACCCCGGCTCCCGGTTTTCTATCTCATCTGTCTCGGTCTCAATTGCGACGATCCGTCGCTCGGGCCCGCGCGAAGAGGGCGCGCGCCCGTTCGTTTGTTCTTTCGTTCGTTCGCCGAGAGCCGGAGGCCACGTGGTTCGGTTTCTTTCTTTCTCAGTCTCAGCTTCTTATCTTTTTATTAAATAGGCTATGATG
>JAJIYU010016580.1:0-12090 GCA_030144865.1 Tinospora cordifolia | reverse complement strand
CCCCACACATACACACACACACACACACACATATATATATATATATAAATTTTTACATTAAAATTTTTGAAAATTCCCTTCAATTAATTTCATTTCTCATGATGGCTACATAATCTTTTATTCCAAAAATTTCATAAAATATCCAAGGATTAATATTTCATTGAATCAAATTTCGTACAAATTTTTGGGGTATTACAACCTACCCCCTTAAAAGAAATTTGAACTAATTCCCTTGGGCGTTGTTCAATTAAGTACTTCTAGTGAAGAAGTCTAGGCCTCTTCTACTCTATGATGTTTCTAGAGGACTTTGACAAAGGGAATATCCTTTGTTCTCAAGCCTTGCACTTTGTGGTCAAGGATCTTAACTTCTGCTTCTTCATAAGTGGCATTTTTTGGATGTCCTCCAAATGAATTATGTGAGAAGGATTGGGTTCATACTTTCTCATCATTCGCACATCAAATACGATGTGTACTGAGGGCACTCGGTTTGGAAGCTCTAACTCATAGGCACATTTTCTAATTCTTCTACGTATCTCAAATAGACCAATGAACCTAGGTTATAACTTTGCTTTATATCCAAACCGCTTCGTTCCTTTCTGAGGGTTAATTCATAAAAACATCTTATCGCTTACTTAGAACTTTAAGGGTCTTCTCCTCTTATCAACATAATTCTTTTGTCTACTCTATGCTGTGGCCAATCTCTTCTGGATTTGTTTGACTTGATTATTCATCTCTTCCACTAGATCCGACACAATTAGCACATGATCGTCAAGTCTAGCCCAACAGGTCGGTGATCTGCAGGCCTCCCATAGAGAGCTTCATATGAAGCCATCTTTACACTAGTCTAATAACTATTGTTATAGGAAAACTATTCCAGGTGTAGGTACTTGCTCCAGTTGCCCTTAAAATCAAGGATACAAGACCTCAACATGTCTTCAAGGGTTTGAATGACTCTCTTAGACGAACCATTAGTTTGTGGATGGAAAGTAGTGCTTATGGTAAGTCTAGTACCCATCTCCTTATGTAGACTCTATCCAAACTGTGATGTGAATCGAGAGTTTCTATCAGATACCATCATCTTAGGTACACCATGAAGTCTTATGATCTCCTGCACATAGAGTTCTTCTAACCTACTGACTTAATCTGTGGATCTAATTGGAGGGAAACAAACTACTTTAGTGAGATAATCCACAATTAACCCATACAATATCGTCTCCTTTTTGGTTTTAGGGTAATCCCCTAACAAAGTCCATGGCAATGTTATCTCACTTCCATTTGAGGATTGAAAGTGGTTGTAATATTCTAAAGGGCTTTCAGTGTTCTACCTTTACCTGCTGATAGGTTAAGCACTTGGAGATGTACTTAGCCACATTTTTTTTCATTCCTTGTCACCAATAGGTCCTACAGAGGTTTTGATACATCTTTATCACTGCCTAGATGCATCGTGTACTTGGTTTGATGGGCTTCCTCTAGTATGGATTTCTCACTCTATTCATTTTGAGGCACACAAATTCTACCTCCAAGCCATAAGATATTCTCAACATCTAACCTGAAGTTAGTATGCTTACCTTATTCAACTCCATCTGTTAGGGTCGTGAGCCACTTATCGTGCCTTTGTTCATCCTTGATCTGATGTAGAAGATTCAGTTGGAAAGTCATGTTGTAAAGATAAACCCGGTTCTCATTTAAGTTGATTTCATATTGAACTCTTTAATAATTTTGTACATCTAACCCTTTTCCTCATCTTATTTGTTGAACTTCCTACTTAAGGCATCGGCCACCACATTGGCCTTCCCTGGATGGTAGTGTAGTTAGAAATCATAATCCTTAAGGAACTCCATCCATCTCCATTACCTGAGGCTGAGGTACAACTCTTTTTGGGTGTGGATATATTTTAAACTCTTATGATCTAAAAACTAGTCAAACTTCTCATCACAGAGATAGTGTCTCAGAATCTTTAAGGCAAACACGATGGTAGCTAGCTCCAAGTCATGGGTCGATTAGTTTTGTTTATGGATCTTCATTTGTCTTGAGGCATATGCAACAAACTTTTTGTCTTGCATCAAGACTGTACCCAATCTGTTCTATGAGGCATCCGTATACAGAACATGTGCAACACTAGGCGTAGGAGTGACTAAGATGGGGATCGTAGTCAATCTCCTCTTCAGTTCTTGGAGTGATTGTTCACACTTCTCATCCCAATTGAACTTGACTCCTTTCTTGGTTAGCTTGGTTATGGCTTCAGACAACTTGGAGAAGTCTTGGCTAAATCTTCAATAATACCTAGCCAGGCCTAAAAAACTTCTGATTTTTGTAACTATCTTTGGTTATTTCTAGTATATGATAGCTTTCACCTTCTCAGGATCTACAGAAATACCTTTTGCTGATACTATATGGCCAAGGAACTTGACTGTTTTCATCCAAGATTTACACTTGTTGAACTTGGTATATAACTGGTTTCTTCTAAGGGTCTCCAACACAATCCTCAAGTGTTCTAATTGTTCAGCTTCTAACTTAGAGTAGATCAGGATGTCATCTACAAATATTGCCACAAATTGGTCGAGGCATTGTCTAAACACTTGGTTCATCAAATCCATGAATGTCGTTGGGGCATTGGTCAAGCCAAACAGCATCATAGTGAACTGAAAGTGTCCATACCATGTCCTGAAGGCTGTCTTGCATATGTTTGACTCTCAGATTCTCATTTGGTGATATCATGACCTAAGATCAACCGCGAAGCGAATGAAGGGAAGCTCGAAAAGCTTTCTCTACCAGCGACTTATGTAGTGGTCGGCCAACTACAGCTCACTAAGCTTCATTGAGAAATGAGTGTCTCTTCTCAATTGATCAAACAGGTCATCCATGCTTGGTAGGGGGTACTTGTTCTTCACTATTGCATGGTTCGATTTTTGATAGTCAACACATAGTCTCATGGACCCATCTTTCTTCTTCACGAACAACATTGAAGCTCCCCATGGTGATTCACTTGGCCTGATGAATCCTTTCTCTCGAATTTCATCTAGTTGAGATTTTAACTTGATCAGCTCTACTATTGCCATCCTTTAGAGAGGTATGGCTTTGGGGTTGGTTCCATTGTGAAGTTCAATCTTGAATTCTACTGCTCTAGCAAGTGGCAATCTGGGTAAGTCATCTAAGAACACATCTTTATTATTTCCTAACCGCTTCTATGTATTGGATTCCTCTTTACTCTACAAGGTCCTCCTCAGAGAGTTTCTCGAACTCATCTTTTTTGCCTTAAGCACTTCAACATGGCTATCATCGGGCTTCTAGGTAGTCTCTGCATATCACTGTTGATTTTATGGGTTTTCCCCGATGGTAATGTTATGGTTACTCGCCTCTTAGGACAATCTATATGTGTCTAGTATTGGTTTAACAAGTCCATCCCCAAGATCACATCATATCCATAAAATGGAAGTATACAGAGGTCTTGATATATCTCCAAACCTAACGTCACAACTACACATTCCTTTTGAGGTAACGATGGTTCCTATGGTTGTGGATACATTCAAGGTTATAGGTAATATTTTTGTTACAAGTTGCAATCTACCTGCAAGTTTTTCAGAAATAAAGGATTTTGTAGCACCCAAATCAAACAACAGTTTCACAACAATATCAAACAACGTAAATGTTCCTTCTACTATAGGGACTTGATCGTCTTGAATATCAGCAATGGAAAACACCCTGCCCTTGTTTTGCCCATGACTTTGCTTTTAGTTTTGTCCCTAGTTGTTGTTTTTTCGGGGTTGTTGATGTGATGACGTCCGTTATGTCCCCTTCCTTGATTGTTCTATGGCCATTGCTATTGTCGAGTTTGGGTTTGGTAGGACAAAACTTTGCTATATGTCCTGATTGGTTATAGTGGAAGCATAGTCCTTAATGTCTAGCTTGCTCCAACTGTTCCTTTGTGTTTTGTATGGTTTGATTCTAAATTTGAGGCATTTTGTTGCCACCGTTCTGACTGTTATCTTTTTTTTCTGGTTTCCTTAGTAATCTTTGACATTACCTGGCCTCTTGTTTCTATTCCTCAATTTATATTCAAGATTGAGTTCCAGCTATAATGTTAATGCCCTTTTGACAATGTTCCAGTACATTTTCAAGCCTAGTGGGCTTATCACTTTTCGAATATCAATCTTGAGACCCTCTGCAATTCAATTGGCCTTCATTTTCTCCTCCTTGATTAGCTGAAGTGAAAATTTGGCCAGTTTAGTAAATTTGATCTCATATTCGGCTACTGTCATATCTCTCTGATTCAACCTAACAAAATTTGACTACATCTTCCAGGAAGAACTTCTCATAGAATATTTTCTTAAATTCTTCCAAATTGATCTCTTTGTCGTTCGTGATTGGATCCGCCTGTAGCATCCTCCACCAATTCCTAGCTAGTCCCTTGAACTGATGGGTAGCCAATGCCACTCTATGAGGAGTCGTTGCCTTTAATACATCTGAGTGTTCATCCAACTCCTGGTACCAATGGTCTGCCATTATGCAATCAGAAGTGCTATCAAATCAAGGTGGGTAGAGTTTTTGCAAATCCATCAACATGTCTCTCTGTTCTTTGTCTTCCTTGTCTTCATGTGCCCTAAGATGAGTTAGGACCTCGAGTACTGGCGCTAGTTGTTGTACTAGAATCTATTCCTATACTTGTGGTTGTGGCACCTCTTTTGGTATCATATGAGGTAATGCCCTCAAAATCTGCTCCATGACACTTTTAGTGACCTCTGTCATCATATTCTCAATTTTAGTCTTAGCAGCACCAGTTTTTGCCTATAATGCCACAAATGTCTATCAGACCTCCACGTCAAGGGTAGATAATTAAAATGAAAATAATTAATTAAATAAATAAGAAAATATTATGATACTCAAAACCCATGTAGAATAAGTCAAAATAAACTAAAAAATCAATACAAAAATGATATAAGTTCAGAAAGCACGAGAAATGGCAAAGAAAAGACGTAAAAGCCAAAATTTCCACTGGTTACCGCTTTAAATGAAAGTGGTAACTGTAGTGATCTTGGAGAAAACCCAGAAAGTAGGAAGAAATGTGTTGCCCTATTTACCACGATCAAAACGTGGTAATTCCATAAATTACTATGGTAATTATATAGTAACTATTGTAATCACGAGAGATAAACTAGAAATGAACCAGCAGCATCGTCCCGGTTATCACGGCCACTAACATGGTAATCCCAGTGACTGTGGTAATCCTACAATGATTGCGGTAATTCATCAATTTCTATAAAAATGAAATGTTGTGCAGAAACCCAAGATCTAGATTTTCATGCGTTGGGAACTACAATTTTCTTTCTAAAACTCTCACTAAGCTTTCCAATCTCGTTTCTTAACTTTTCTTTTGAGTTTTAAGGGTGGTTTGAGCTCCTTCAAGCCATTCTCTACCATTCTCAAGCTTAGATTCACCAAGAGCAACATCAACAAGGGAGGATCCGAGTTGAGGAATGGTTGGAAATGCGTTGGGCCAAGGTAAATCACGAAACCCCACTTGATATCTTTCTTTCTTATCATTTTAAGTCATTTTCTTAAGTGTAAGCCATTTTCCTTGAGTAGATATGCTTTTAAGCCTTATGTCCATGTATTGAAATGTTAAACACATGTTGCCAATTTCGACGACTGCGGCAATGGTAACTCATTGTGTACCTGGTCTTTTCCCTTATTTTCGTTCAAGTATTGGGTACACCGGGAACACATATGTAAAGGGCATAAATGTAGGATTTTGATCATGCTTTGAATGCCTTAGACTAAAATTAACTAATTATCAAAATCTTATGGATTAAAGGCTTAAACTCGTGGGGCAAGGACTAACAGCAAAAGGGAAGAAGATACACAAAAGTAGGTGTGATTTTCGTACTCCCTAGCCTTATATAAACTTTGAATGCAAAGCATGATGTATGCCTATATTTATGAGTACTTAAAAGCATACTAGTGCAATTTTGTTTGATCTTGGTTGGAATGACTTGATGTGTACTCATGATGTATGGTTACTTGTGTTATAACATGCTTAGATAGAGGTTCATGTGTTGATCTCCATGAATGGTTGAACATATTTGATTGATTTACTTCAATATGTTACATATGATAACTATGTGAGAATTGGAATGGAACGCATAATTAAAAAGATTAAATTAAGATTTAATAACTCTACGTATCGGGGCGATGACCAGCTTTTGGGCGTCATCATGGGTGTCCCTACTCGAGCTGACTGTGACATCTGATTGTGTCTTCAAACGGAGAATCACCACAGACTTCTATCCTTAGATCTTAGTCCCAAAAGGTAATCGGCCCTCGGGCATTACCCCTGAATTTGCTCCTGAACCACACAAGGGACATTGAGCACAAGGCTCTTGAAGTCTTGTGCACAACAAAAGCAACTAATATAGTGTTTGAATCTCCCTAATGTAATGAAAGTGTTTGCATGTTTTGTACTCTAGTTTGTATAATGCTTGTGATGTGTAAGAATGATCCACTGGGCTCTCGAGTTCACCCCATTATTTCATTTCAGGTGATCATTGACACTACAAGAATAGACCAGCCATGAGAGGCCTTCTTTTTGGTCAACACCTCACTAGGAGGTTGTCACAATTTTCAGTTTTCAGTTTATTGTTTTATCATTTTGTTGTAAATAATATTTTTGTATTTAATTTGACCTGGGCGTGTGTGTACCCTTCTATGCTTTAAAATGATTTACATGTAAATTGAATGTTTTGGAACTTAAGCCTGTTGGGCTATGTTTATATGTTCAGAGTTGCTTTAAAATGATTCTAAAATTATAAATCCATTGCAAAGTGTTTTCCTTTGTTAAATACACTTTCATTTTGATTTTATACGTATTTAGAATCGCTGCATGCATTTTCTCAATGAATCTCATTTTACTGGAAAAGGAATTGACATTTTAATGATCGATGTATATTTTCAACTTGACTTCACAACTTACTTGAAAGAAAGGTTTTTGAAGCATGAGATAGAAAGAATGAGAATAAGAATGACCTGCATGGCCTCTGGCTCTCAACAAACGACCCGAGCCTGGCATCTTCTGCCAAATGGGCACATGCCATCTCCGCACGTGGCCCTGACGGCTCATCGCACGAATAGAGACAAAGAGGGAAAACTTGGAGTCGGGGTGTCACAGTGCTTCTTACCCTTGTGGTTCAATCTCATGAGACATGACAACTTTAGTCATGTATCTCTTAGATCTGGCCATTATCCACAAGTTGAAAGTTTTTTCAGTGTTTGTTTCCTCAAGTTTTCATTTTGTCCATGCTATCATGACACTAGATTCATGTCTTTAAGTTCTTAATTGTTTAGTGACCTATCAATTCATGTTTTTAACTTCTATATAACGGTTTCAAGACCCTCTAATGTTGTTGGGTACAAGATTTTTAGTCTCAAAATTAAAAGCGTGTGACATATATATATTTTCATGAATTTTAGATAAGCATGACATGAATTTAATCAATCATTCAAACATTCAATCATGCAAGTTCATGCTAGCATAGCAAAATTCCAAGTTTCCATTTGTGCCTCCGAGTTCAAGCATCTTATACCACCCTTGCCCTTTGACACAAACTTTTACTCAGAGATTTCACTACACCCAACCAATTTTGCAAATCTCTCGACAGCTAAGGTTTCCCAAGCCCGCTATACTTGACCATCCCATACTAGCCATGCATAGATAAACGGGTTCTTCCAAAGTTACCTATCATTCACCAAACATGGCTCATCATTCTCCAAGTTTGGATTCCAAATTCCCAGGCGTCCCATACCATAGAAACTAGAGATACAGGATCCTCCCGATCTTCTATCCTGACCAATCAAGCATTTTGCTTTCACACATTTTTAGTCTCTAACCTATGTCCCAAATGATTTATTCCACTATTCCTTTTTTGGCAACACCCAAGTCCCTACATAAGGTCTTTTTCCTAGACTTAGGGTCTCAATTATTGGTTGAAAGGTTCAACCCTCATCTAGTTTCGGTACTACTCCTTGTACTATCTTTTCGTACTCTAGTGAGTTCCTTGCCCTTATATACCACCTCCTAGTTTTCTCATATAAAAATAAGTATGTTCTTCATCTCCAATCACGTGTATGAGCTGGTGGGACAAGTTTCAGATCAGGCAGCGAGACCAAAGTCTGCTTAAATAACTGCGTTTTATTAGACGAGATAACTCATCTCCCTTTCAATATTTAGCTTTACTTGAAAGAAGGCTTACCCACTATCAACTCAACTGGTAATCTTTGTATCCAAAAAAAATATTTGAAAACATATATTTCCTTTTTGAATAACAACATTCCAAAACAGTTTTCAATTTCCAAAATAGGAGGTAGGGCATTCTAAATTGAATCAACGTAAAAGTCTTACCTAATAAATCAACTTTTTCTAATTCCTCCCCAGTATATATAATAATTAACCTTTGATACCACCTTTGTAACAACCCGCCCACGTCATCCGACAATGTTTTTCTTACTATTTTAGGCCCCCCAAGGGGCAGGCCCCATGTTACATTATCTCTTTCCTTTTTCTTCCCTAATCCTTGGGACTACTAGTGTATATTAACTTATGCATATATTTCCTGAAAAATAATAATGTCAACACCATGATATAAATAAAATCCAATATTATTAATTAATTCAAAATTTCAAAGTACATAGCCTTTGCGTTCAGTACAACAGAAATAACTTCAAGACAAGAATAAGGGTCTTCCACAATGTCTTGATATATCAATTTCCTGAAAGATTAGAAACAAGGGTTGAGCTTGAAGCCTAGTAAATCATCTCAAATATTTAAATCATTATTTCAACTAATAAGACAAATATGTCAAGTACTTTCAAATATTATATGATTCAAACAATTTATTATTTTCAATTGTAATCATGACCAAAAGGGATTAACCTCTGTATTTTAGATTTAGGGAGATAGATCATTCTTAAACTCAAACCCTTCTTTGTGAGGTGGGATCACTCCTGAAACCTAGTTCACTTTGGAGTCAATCCTAACACCCAGCTCTAAATCAACGTTCCAGCACAGTTGGAACACACACGAAGAGATCCTTCCTCACGCTGGTACGTGGTTAGAATCTCAATTAATCTTTGATTAAATGTAAAAACATAACATTCATGTAAATAGATTTAACTTAAAAAAAAATTAAACAGGTGCGCATGGATCATATCATCACATAGCATACATGTTTATTAAAAAAAGCCTAAGCATCCATATTCTACATGGCATGTATAATAATTAATCATGCATATTCAAAACATCAAATACATGCAAGCCTTATTTAAATCAAAATAATAAATTAAAAGTTGAAAATCATCTCCACCATAAATAACAAACTCCTTCTTGAACCTTCAATTGAATCTCCTTCAGATCTCACCAACTGCTAGCACAAAAATTAGTGCAACACTTTGTTACTATTATACCAATTGTTGTTTAGAACAACGAAAGAAAAAGAGGGATGCCAAGAGGGATATAGAGAGATCAAGAAGGAACTTGTTCAGTTCTTGCTAGGGTAAAGAGAATGGGAGCCCAAACATGGTTTATATAGAGTTCAAATGGGTGAGATTTGGCAAGTTTTGGGTGTTGCCAACATAAAAAACTTGCTATTTCTTCAATATGGTACACAAAGATTTAGAAATTAGGGTTTTCAAAGCTCTTCTGCGCACAAAACCTTCTTTTTTTTAGATATTTTGTCGTGTTACCACAGTAGCGGACCACATTAATAATTTGCAAAATTTTTACAAATTTCCTTTAATAAATTTCATTTCTCATCTTGGCTACATAATCCGGTATTCCAAAAATTTTGTAAAATTTCCAATGTTTAATGATTTATTTAATCAAATTTTGCACAAATTTTTATAGTATTACACTTGCGCACATCAATTTAATGATGACTCAGTGTTGTGATACTCCAGACCTTCCATTTTTTTCAATTGTAGTACCACAGTATCATGATATTTGGGACAATTTGTAATCGCAATATTGCAGTATCTCTGTTAGGCACCGCAATAACATGTCTATGTCCCAAAACTTCGAGTTTTCTAATCACAATACTACGATATTGTATTCCGACACAGTGGTACCACGTCTTTGTTCCAAATTTGGTATTTTTTATCATAGGACCATGGTATCCACAGGAAACCATGTTTTTTCCATTTAAAGCTACCTTGTACCCAAATGGCTACCATAGTAGTCGTACAGACTTTGACATTTTTTTTTGAGAATTTCTAAACTCTTTGAGGTATTACATGAATTATAACAACACGTTCAATGCTCATGCTAAAATGATATAAATCGATCGACTAAGGTGAAAAGTTTTGTTCCTTGAACTCCTCTTACTTCATTTGTTATTTTTCATCACTTTCCTTGTCCACATACATTAGATTAAACGACATCATTGTAAGAAACATTTTCATATTGCAAAAACCACTTTAACTTCACTTCCTCAAGCTTTTTTTTTTTGCCTTTAACATATATTCCAATACTTTCTTTACAGCCATATATTTACTAATAATCAATTCCAACTAATCTAGTTTTGAATCAAATAAGTCCTTACCGAATGTTATTTCTAATGAAACTATTGTTGATGATAATTCTCCTATTAAACCCACATCTATTGATATGCATCCGGTGCTTTTAGTTGTTCCTTTAGCAAATTGCCCATTGACTACACCTTTTTCTACTCCCACAAACCTCGTGTTTCTATTGCATTTCATGGTTACAAGATCCATATATGACATGGTTAAGACTAACAATATGTAGTTTTAAATTGTTGTGTTTGTCTATTACTGAACAATTACCAGTACATGATGCATTACTTAGAGTGTACTCCATCTCTTTTTAATTAAAAACCCAAGTGATTTATACCTATATTGACATTTACATATGCATGTAAACATATTTAGAGATCAAATCAAAATTAAGAATATGAAATATGCAAGTGATATAAGAAACGATAAAAGTTGAAGAAATTGGAATTGATTAATCAAATGAAGAAGGTGACTATTAAATTAGAGCAAGATTATGCATTAACGACATTTATTTGACAAGAGTTAGTAATGAACAATTTTTTAAGAAGATTTTACTTTTAGCTATTGTTAATAAATTGTTAGTTTACACTTTACCTTGTGCAGCTCTGTGATCACCCTAGGTCTTATAAGGTGTCCACGTCAACATGAATTTTTAAAAATTCAAAACAAATATAAAAATGAGTGGAAACTTGTTTATAATTATCATTATATGATATTTAATCAAGATAAAATTTATTAGAACATTCGGATAGCTAGAAACGTGCACGAAAAAGTGTTAAAAAACAAGCGTCTTGCTGCCGACCGCGGTCCTTGATGTGAGAAACCCAAAAAATGTGCAGAAAACTGTGGACCGCGGTCATTATAGGCCGACCGCGGTCAACAGTGGAAAAATGGCAGAAACGAGAACTAGGTCACATTGGTGACCGCGGTCCATGAAGTGCCGACCGCGGTCCATGAAGTGCCGACCGCGGTCCATAAAGGAATGACCGAGGTCCATAAAGGAATGACCGAGGTCCATGAAGTGAAGACCGAGGTCCATGAAGAACAAACTGTCTGATGACCGAGGTCCATCTGACGACGACTACGGTCCGTGTGTGGGCTATATATTCGTTTCAGGTGCAGATTTGCTCATTTTGCACTGAAATTGCTTGGGATTTGGATGAGGCTACTGGAGAGCAACTCAAAGGTGAGTTTTGTTATTTTCTTTGAGTTTTCTTTAAGTTTTGAGCTAATTTAAGAACATCTATCAATAGTTAGCAGATCAAAGTGATGAAGATCCGTTTTTGAACTTACTATTGTGAGTTTAATGGTTGGAAATTAAGGCAATGGAATAAGCTATTGTGTATTTCCCTTATTTGTGTGTTTGGACACTAGTATGATAGATTTAGGATGGTTATTTGGTTGTTGAAATGATGGAGTTGATCTCATTGAGAGTGAATCCCGTTTTTAGGCTTGAATCAATGGATTTTGATGAGTAAATGATGTAAACAACCATTTCCTAACTGATTTATGTATTTAAATGGTTATTGG
>JAJIYU010016579.1:0-12095 GCA_030144865.1 Tinospora cordifolia | reverse complement strand
AGAAAGCTATGTACTTTCTTCTTTTATTAATAAAGAAGTTGAATTTTTCTTTACCTTTAAATTGCCTTGATTTTGTTATATGTGAATTTGTATTATTGAATTTACTCTAAGTCAAGTGGTATTGAAAAATAGAAAGTCAAGTGTGTGTTGCTTGTAAAGTAACACTGGCCCGACCTGCTAATTGGTTAAGTCCACCATTAGAAGAATGGTGGTTGTCCAAAACTCAAAACTCAAGAACGTGGGGGTTGGGGTGTTACAAACTAAAAGTCATAATCGGTCAAGAACTCTAGCCATCTCCTCTGGAGAAAATTTAGTTCCTTCTGAGTATAGATGTACTTGAGGCTCTTATGGTCTGAATATAAATCAAAGTTCTCACCATAAAGATAATGCTTCCAAAGCTTAAGTGCAAACATGATCACTGCAAGCTCCAGATCGCGTGTGGGATAACTCTACTCATGTGCCTTCAACTGTCATAAACCATGAGCCACTACTTGTCACTTCTACATTAGTACTACACCCAATCTGTTGAGTGATGCATCTATGCATAGGGTGTACTTTACACCAGGGGTAGGTGTGATCAAAATTGGTGTTGTAGTCAGCAGTTTTTTCAATTTTTGAAAGGAGTTCTCACACTTATCATTCCAAATGAACTTCTCTCCTTTCCTAGTCAATTTTGTCATTGGACCCGCTATCTTAGAGAAATCTTTAATAAACCTGCAATAGTATCCAGCTAACTCAAGAAAAATCTTGATCTCAGTAACTGTGGTGGGTTTCTTCCAGTCGAATACTGCCTGTAGTTTCTCTGGGTCTGTTGTTATCCCCTCACCTAATACTATATGGCAAAGAAACTTGACCTCTTCATTTAGAACTTGTACTTGCTAAACTTGGCATATAACTGGTTCTTTCTCAAAATCTCCAACACTATATGCAAGTGCTACTCATGATCAGCATCTATACCGGAATATATTAGAATGTCATCCACAAAACTATGACAAACTGATCTAAAAACTATCTAAAAACTCTGTTCATGAGATTAATGAATGCGGCTGAAAAGCATTGGTCAACCCAAAAGGCATCACTGTAAACTCAAACTAACCATACCGCGTTCTAAAGGCTATCTTCTATATATCAGATTCTCGGATCCTCAACTGGTGTACCCCAACCTCAGATCAATCTTAGAGAAGTGTTGTGCCCCTCTCAACTGATCTAAGAGGTCATCGATCCTTGGCAATGGATACTTGTTCTTGATTGTAACATGATTTAGTGTTCGGCAATCGATACACAACCTCATGGATCTAGGGCGACTCACTCTGTTTGATAAAACCCTTCGCCAAAAGCTCGTTTAATTGCGTCTGCAGCTCTATCAGCTCCACTGGTGTCATTATGTAGGGTAGAATAGCTATGGGATTGGTACCATGATGCAACTCAATCTTAAACTCGATCTGCCTGTGTGGTGGAAGTCCAGGCAAATCATTATGGAACACATCAATATAATCACATACCATAGGTATCCCCCAAACCTTCTTAGTCCCCTCTGCATCTTCCTCCACTAATAGCTACCTGAAATCCTCTTTCTGCTCAATAGCATACAAGAGAGCTAAAATAGGACTCCTCGACAACCTTTGTACATTCCCATCAATCCTGAGCAACTCACCAGATGGCAATGTAACAGTAACTCTCCTTCTTTGGCAATCAATTTGTACTTGATACTGAGTTAACCAGTCCATCCCCAGTATCACATCATAGCCACCAAAATGCAGCATGCAGAGATCCGCTAAAATCAGTCGATCCCCAAATGTGAGTTTGCATCTACATAACTTCTTTGAACTAATAGTATCGCCAATCGACGTAACCACCTCCAAGGACTTAGCCAAAGGGCTCATCACCAACTCTAACTTATTCACAATATCCTCAGAGATAAAAGATCTAATAGCACTATAATCAAATAACACCTACACAGCAATGCCAAACAACAAAAATGTACCTTCCACCGCTGGGGCGGGATCTGGCTAGCTGGTGGCTGTGTACAAGTGAGTTTGAGTCTGATGCTGTGGCTATGGTCTCTACTGTGTGAGAGCTGTCTGGGCTCGGGTCTATGGCCATGGTTGAGATGCAGGAGTTACTGCTCTAGTAGGACAATATCTAGCAATGTGTCCTTCCTGATGGCATAAAAAACACAACCTCTTCTTCCTCGCCTCCTCTCTCTGTGCTTCTACAAGCTGGTCAGGACAAGGTGGTTGTCTCTACCATCTATCCTAGATCTGTGTTGACCTCTGAGCTTAAGGTGTTCTTTATGCCCCTTGACCACTCAATCTCAACTGTGAAGGTCCTACAGACTAGTCTGATCTAGTCCTCTTCCTATCCCTTAGTGTCTGCTCAAACAACAGATCCCTCTCGACCATCTGCCCTCTCTCCACTGCATCTAATAAGGTTGTCAGCTTTAATGGTGTCATTATCTTCCAGATCTAAATTCTCAATCCCTCAATAAAACAATCCACCTTGGACTGCTCATCTGCGAACAAAGTAGGAGCAAATCTACATTGCTCTGTGAATTTCTACTCGTACTCTATTATAGTCATGCCCTTTTATGTTAGTCTGACCAACTCAAACTACAGCTGCCTCTATCTCGTCATGGAGAAGAACTTATTATAAAATCGCATCTTAAAGTCTTCCCATGACATGGTTGACGAGTCAATGGTGGGATCGGCTACAATCATGCCCCACCAATGGTAGGCTGGTCTTACCAACTGATGCACAGCAAGTGCCACTCTCCTAGGCCCAACTACCCCCATAGCATCTAAGTGCTTATTCATCTCAAGGAACCACTTGTCTGCCAGCATTTAATCACTAATCCTCTCCAATGTATGGGGACGCAGCTTTTGGAACTTGATCAAAAGATCCTTTTACTCCCTATCAAAATCGGTTTACCAACTCTGTGGCACTGTCTCCATGGATGCAGACCCCTGATGTGCTAACGCTGAGCCTGTGCCGGTGGCTCTGTTAGTAACTGTGGCTGCACCTATGTCTGTACTGAAGCTGGCGGCTTTGTAGATGCTGATGGCTAAAAGGTATAATAGCCTGCTACACAACCCTCTGCATCATCTTTATAATAGCCTCTTGTATCAAAGCAATCACAGCCAGTGCTGCTACCATAGACATACCCTCATCACTAGGCTTTGGCTCTATATTAGCCTCACCTTGGCCTCTACCTCTCCTAGATCTACACATCCTTTAGGAATTATCTACAAGTCAAAGATTTGTTTCAGTATCCAATAATTCATTAATATTAGAATAGAAAATTTCAACAATTAAAACAGATGAACTACATTTCCACTTCAATTCAGAGTTCAACTCCTTTCCCCAAAATTTTGGATACTGTGACCTGTGATAATACCAAGTAATTTAAACCCATCTATAACCATCTCACCATTGTGTTACTGTGACTCTAAATTCAAATCTCTAAGTTCTCAACTTGTCTTAGTGGCCTAAAGATTTATGCTTCTAAGTCAACAACAAT
The DNA here is from genome assembly GCA_030144865.1 of Tinospora cordifolia. Taxonomy (NCBI): domain Eukaryota; kingdom Viridiplantae; phylum Streptophyta; class Magnoliopsida; order Ranunculales; family Menispermaceae; genus Tinospora; species Tinospora cordifolia. The sequence goes on along the minus strand of JAJIYU010016579.1, from coordinate 8,578 downwards.
TTGTTTGTTTCTGGGTACAAGAATTTATGTAGCAATATTCAAAATAATTTAATAGATTTTTGAGAGAAAATATATGAATATAATGTATATCATTGGATATCATAGCCAAAAATACAAGGATACATGCAGTTTTTTATGAAAACAAGATTAGAAAGTCAACTGGGATCAAGATTTGGCAAAAATCTAAAAATAAAACAAGAAATTTAGTTGAAAAATAAAAAAATAAACTTAAAACACATCCAACGGCTGCGAACCATAGATCTAAATTAGATCTCACGATCCGACGGCCAAAATCAAGTCCACACCAACGCCCAGATGCACCAAATCATCAAGATCAAACGGCCACGATCGAATCCCTCAAATCCAACGGCGCACAACGCAGGCGCAAAAACGTAATCGCGAAACCGAACACTGCGCTCAAGGTCGATCGTGCGGCCAGGATCTGTTTCATTGATCGTGAACGAAGATCTAGTATTGCGATCGAGGATGATCGGATGATTCGAAGTGTTTTTGTTAATCACGAACAATATGCATGTGCGAAATTCGAGGACGATCCAAGCGCTGAGATTTGAGGCTCCGATTTCATTGATCGATCCGAGATCAATCCAACGGCCCAGATCGTTACTTCAAAATAAAAAACAAAAATTAAGAAAAAAAATCACGAAAAATTCAAATAAAATCCAAAAAAAAAAGTTTCTAAAATCCAAAAATTTATTTCTAAATTCCAAAAAAATTCGAAAAATACTCATTTTATTCTCAAAATTAGAAAGTATGAAATTAAAGAGAATTTAGGTGTTTTACTCCAAGAAAAACTCAAAAGTTTATATTTTTCTCCCTTTGAAAATCTATATAAACCCTCCTAGGCTCTCACTTCCCTCATTCCAAAAATAAAAGTTGAAGTTTCTTCTTATTTTCTCTAAGCCCTCTTCTTGGCACATCTTCCCATCTTTCCTTCCTCTTACTTGTGTATGAGAAGTTCTCTCGAATTGAAAAATTAAGTTGGGCGATCTTCATTGATACTAGTACATGGGGGAATTGCTACCAAAATTGCAAGAGAAAACATTACAAGGTGGAAGTGATTTCTAGAACACCTTTTTTCTCTTATTTAAATTTATGGCATACTCATAGTTTGTGTGTTTTTTACTGAATTCAAAGATTTTCAATTTCAGTTCTAGAATTTTAAATGTTTATTTTAGTATTTCAGTTTTGATTCATGTTTGAGCAATCATATCATCTATGCCATGTTAGTATCATGCTTAGGCTTTTAAATTAAAGTATGATGCATGTTTTATGAGTGTTTCATGGATTGATTGTGTATATTTTGAATTTTAGATTGATTTCATATTCTGAAATTTTATTTTATGAGATCATGATATGAGAATTAAGCTGAGACAATGGTGATTATAACCACTTACCATCATAGTGGTCAAGGCGACGCTATGGATGTTCTTTTCATATGAGTTAGGTCATATGGTTTTTAGACCTAAGTACTTGAGGGTCGTGTACCACAGTACCTTGTGAGTCACCACGTGTAACGGGTTAATGCCGGCACATACCACTAACGGGTTGATGCCGAGTGGGCCCTGTTTACTTAATTAAGAGCATCAAGGGATTAAAGACCCTTTTGGTCTAAGACTCGACTTGAACAAATTATTGTTTGAAATGCCTAATGATTGCAAGTGTTTGAATTATGATTGTGTTATGAGTTTGAATATGAAAGATGGTTGTTCGAAAATGATCTACTGGGCTATGTGCTCACTCCTTCCTTTCTTATTTTTTAGGAACGTGAAACTTATGAAGCAGTTGAACATGAATAGTCTTTAAAAAGTTTCTTCCTTATTATTTTTAGAACTTTTAAGGGCATGTTGCCTAAAGTTTTTATATTTTTCTACTAAAAAGTATTTTGAAGTTTTCTACTGTAATAATTAGTTTTTCTTTAAGAAGTTTAGAACTTTAAATTTTTTTTCTATTATGAATAAAATAGTTTGAATTTCTTTATCTCTTTTAATTTACCTTGATTTTATTAAAGTAAAAATTTTGTATCCTTAAATTTTATACAAAGGTACGAGATATTGAAAAGAAAAGAACAAGTGAGTATCACTTATAAAGTAACACTGGACTGACTCGTCATTTGGTTAAGTCCACTGCAAGAGAATGGTGGTCATGTACACTGCTTAAAGATACGGGGGTTGGGGTGTTACATAAGCACACAACAAACAAGCAAACAATGCACGCTAGCATCATGGAATTCATGTTCTATTATGACTAGTATATATATGCCAAATCCTGGTATTTAAAGATGACGCAAGACCCACCGTATGCGACCATCCCATACTAGTAGAATATTGTGTGTGCAAGTTCTTTCAAAAGTTTGTTCATTGCCCATTACAATTTCACAAGTGTCTCGCTCCCTAAAGCTGACGCAAGAGCCATCATACATGACCATCCCATACTGGTAAAATATAATGCATACAAGTTCTGCCTAAGAATCAATCACTCACAATACATGGTCCGTCATTCTTCAAATCCAGGATTCCTCCATACCTCTAAATCTCTATGCATCCCATAGTACACAAAAATCAGAAAGTACAGGATCCTCTTGAATTGAGTCCTAACCAATATAAGTGTACGCAATCATGTTATAAGTTTCTAACTTGTATCCTAAAACTTTTAATTATAGATCCATTGTGCCTTCTAGCACACCCTATCTTTACCTAGACGTAGTGTTTCAATACTTAGCAACTTTCCTGTTTTATGCAATACCATTAGTCTCAAGTCTTGGACAATTCCAATATAGCGCATTACTAGTAGGGAGCAAAGCTTCCACTTACCAGGCTACCACTCGTACTTTTGTCTACCTATGACTGGTACTCAAGCACATTGGTATCACCTAAGTCTTTTCTAGACTTCTAGCCATCTTGTCACTTACACGTGACTACTACTCATTTTCATTCACTTTTTCAAAAAATCAAAACCAGTAAAATTCTATTTCTAGTGAAAACCAAATCTGGTGACCTTTTCCAGTGAAAAACCAAGTCCGGAATATTCCATCGAACTGAACTCCTTTCCTAGAGAGCTACTAGCTAAACTATGATAAATCATGAGCCTAGTGAACAATTGATTGAGCTCTGATACCACTCTGTGGTATTAGATTCGTATATTTCCCAATAGAGCTACTAAATGGCTCTGATACCACTCAATGACACATCGGCCCCCCTTTTGGGAGCCATCTACAGCCATGCATCACATTGGGGCCCAACGCTGAGACTCGCGCTGCCCTTCGACTACTCTGTCGTGCATGTGGGATAAATCACATCAATCCTCAGATGCCGGAAACCAGGATCGTCACTCACCATTTTCTTTAATCCATAAAATTGGTATCCATCCTTCCCACTAGACTCAGTGGAGTAAAATATAAAAATCATGTCATATGACTGTTCAACTAATAGTAAATTACATCAAAACACATCATCGGATTTTCACAGAAATATTCATAATAAATCAAGATACTACAATGAAATCAACTGTCAAAATACATAGCCAATGTCGTACAGTTCAGATATATCAAAAAAATATACATTTTCTTTGCAGTAGAAACAATTCTTCAAAAGTTTACAGAAAATCCATAGTTTGAAACAAATATAGTGTTTCAAAATTTATATCACAAATTCTATACAACAAAATAGGCCACATGCCTTAGTTCTTCACAAATACAAAAATAGTAAAATAGTTTAAAATCAAAAGAAACTCATAGTCCTTTGATAACCTTCTAGTGAGGCTACCCTACAATATCCATATGCCCATCAGTCAGTATACTCCACCTCTACAAATACCTGCAAAAGAGAGTGGGGTGAGCTCGAAAGCCCAGTGGATCATCTCTACATATCACTAACATTATATAAACCAAAATCCAAAACATGCACACACTTTAATTACATTAATCATTTCAAACATTCAATTATTTTGTTGTACTCTAAGACTAAAAAAGCTATACTCCCAATGTCTCTTTGTGACACGAAGTCGATCCTAGCTAATACTGTTTCGAGCCACGATACTGTTCTCAATCTGTCACAACATCCAAGAACAAGTGCAACGGCGTACGTTCACTGCTCACCCATTGGAGGAACCCTCAGCCGCCGCAAGCGGCTCCATTAAGGACACCAACGATGGGATCTAGAAGATGTCGTGTGACAATATGGACACGTCCACGAGTCTTAACAGTTGCCACCATCACCCCAGCATGTGGATTCTGATTATTCTATTAATCTTCTTTTAGTTTCAGTCATTCTCATTCCATACCAGATCATTATGCTATGTATCTATCTCATGTAGCAAGTAATAAAAATAACCAGACATTATGCTTCATATTCAATCAAATACTGATAGTATATAACCAGACATTATGTTTTATATTCAAGCAAATACTAAAAGCATATCAGCAAACATTATGCTCAATCATCAATCAAAGCATTCAAGAATTACACACATCTTAGCATGCATCTAACATCTTAGGTTACACAAACATCATGCTTTGAAGTTTAAGTCTATATAATATTAGTGAGCAAAAGAATTCCACCCACCTATATACGTTAGATGACCCTTGCGCCTACTTGCGAAGATTAACATTCAAGGTCCAAAATCTAAAAATAAAAATTTCATCATTTACTCAGAAGAGTTAAAAATCCAGATTTTCTTTATTGCCATACCAACACATGAAACTATATTCATTTTCTTTCAAATTAAGAATAGAACATATTTAGAACTGACTACTACTTCAAAAAATGAATTGATCGAGTTTTATTACCTATCCAAGGACTTACACTACCTAAAATGCTCCAAATAGGTGAAATTCTTTTGGATCTATTAAAAACTACAAACAAATAATTAAAACTTCTAGAATTTAGTTCTAAATCAATAAACTCTTAGTTTAGAAGGAAGATTCCAGCTTATTTGGTTCAGGATCGTTTTATGCATCAAGAACTCTCAAATCCTTAGTTTCTAATAATTAATTTGTATAATTTTCTAAATGAATACCCAGATCTTGAACTAAAATGATTGAGAGGTTAAGATTCCTACCTCAGACCTTTAGATCCTCCTTGAATTAGTTCTGGATCGTCTCTCTGAAACGCTAGGATGATTTGGGGAGATCTGGCAGTGAAATGATGGATTTAGGGCTTGAATTTTTTTAAATATCGCATAATTACCGTGGTTAGCACTTTAGTGACCATGATTACCCATGTGCCCTATTTTTTTCCTCTGATGACAGCGGTCACTAGTACAAAAATAATTTTTCAACATTTTTTCGAGTTTTTCCCAACTATCCGACATTCCAATTTATTTTATTTTCATAAAATACCATATAATAAACATTTAAGACATGTTTTCAAACATTTTACATTTACTTTATAATTTTTAAGAATTTATTTTTGATGTGTACACATTTAAAAAATTTGGGGTATTACACATACAAGCAAGCAACTAGACAAGCTAGGAATTTTAAGACTGTCCAAGCTAATGCCATGATGAGGAGCGTCACTGCTTCTAGGATGATGGTATGTAACACACCAACACACCGGACACACCGAGTGACTCAAGGTATTGTCCCCTCCCCTTGGGGTTTTTTTCACCTCCGCGGAGTTTCGAACCCATGACCTGCACCTTTTTTGTAACACACTGACACACAGGACACACTAGGACATATCGGGTGACTCAAGGTACTGTCCCCTCCCCTTGGGGTTTTTCTCGCCTTCGCGGCATTTCGAACCCACGACCTGGGGCTTAAGTACATAGATTTCACGAAATTCGCTACCATGTAGCGAATTTCATGAAATCTATGTATTTAAGCCCTAGGTCGTGGGTTCGAAACTCCGTGGAGGCGAGAAAAACCCCAAGGGGAGGGGATAGTACCTTGAGTCACCTGCTGTGTTGGTGTGTTACATGGTAAGCTCGCCAACAACTGCATGCATCAATAGGACAAATAAATTCATTTGTGGCAAGGAGGCCATATTATCAGAAGAGAAAGCCTTGATTGAACAAGAAGCCTAGATACAATGGTCAAGGTAGTAGAGTAAAGGCATCTACAACTCCGATGTGATAGGGGCAACACCACCGCCACCATCACATATGGTAAGGAGAAGTGTACCATAGATAAGGAGACTGCAACAACAGACTAACAGCAGACCTTATATGGCAATAGTAGGTACAGGGTCTCAAGTTGCACCTTCTGCTTTTAGATTAGGCAGACCACCATTTACTTGCTTTAGGTGTGGGATGCAGGACATAAAGATCTTAAGTATCCACATTCTGCACCTTAGAGACTTTCTACTGCCCAGGGAACTGGAACTGGAGTGGGAACACATGAATAGGCTAGAGTAGTAACAGAACCAGACCATGATTCTAGTAAACAACTTATTGAAGGTGTCATCAATTTTTGTAATACTCCTACGTATGTTGTGATCAATGCTAGATCGACTTTATCATTTATTGTAGGACATACGGTAGACAGATTGCATTTTTCACCTGTTAGGGCTAGCACACTTCTAATTTTGAGTATAGTAACCAATGAAAAAATATGTCCAAACATGGTGTGTGTGAAAATTGTGTGATAAAATATGACGGTCATGAAACGATCGTGACTCTTAGAGTTCTGGAATTTCTAGAGTTTGATGTTATTCTAGTCATATATTGGTTGGCAGCATGTCATGCATATATTGATTGATTTTCTAAAAGAGTGGTCTTTTAGATACCAAGTCAAACCTCATTTGTGTATAGAGGTATGAAATCTTCACAACTTCCTACTTGAGGTTGTCTGGCTATTGAGAAAGAAGTAGGAATGTTGGCTGGTATGTGTTTAATGGTGGAAAAGGCAAAAGGCATACAATTAGATGACATTCTCGTAGTTTGTGAATATCCTAATGTGTTTGCAGATGATTTGCTAGGGTTACCACCTAAATAAGAGATGGGTTATAATACCCTAAAAAATTTGTACAAAATGAAAGGACATGATAGATGAAACCAAATTCATTTAAGGGATCAATTAACAAGTTTAATTGCTCAAAAACCTTTCAGGGGAGTGAGAATTAAGAAAAGAAATGAAATGAAAACAAAAGAAATGGAAATGAAAAGAAAATTAGAAACGTATTGCTCACATGTTGACCAATCCTGTAACACCCTAATTTTCGACTGAACCTCCGTTCACATTTTACCTCACGTGTGGATCGTCATTCGTCGAAAATCGAGATGCTACTAAAAGTTTTTTTCTTCTGTCAAAATCTTTTCTTCAAAATTTAGTTTATATCCATTTTGTTCTCAAGTCAAAATCTGGATAGATGTCTTATATAACATAAAAGTTCAAAATAGTTCTTAAAACATTCACCGGATTTCGCAATAAAATTTATTAATAATGCAACGAAAATATTTAAAACTTGTATTCAAACAAAAATGCCAAACATATAAAATAGTTCTCAGATCTAATCAACTGAATTTAAAACAAAATAAATACATGAAAATCATTTCGAAGATATTAACGAAGCAGCACTTCCCATACCACCTATCTCGAACTACCTCCCCATGAGGTGTCCAATTAAAGTGTGAGTCTTCAGATATAAGTCGCAGTACTCTAAGTCCATGTGTACCTGAAAAATAAAGTGGGAATGAGCTCGAAAGCTCATTGGATCGATCCTATACATCACATGCATTATACAGACCCAATCCAAAACATTACAAACACTTTCAAACATTAGGCGTTCAAACATTCATTTGTTTAATTGTAGTCTAAGACCGAAAGAGGGTTGAGATGCCTCTCGGTATTCCCCGTGATCCAATCCAATCTCAGAGGGTTCTAATAACCTTCTAAAATCAATCGACAGTCACATCACAGCCTAAGAGAGCGTACTTACCCAGGTATCGTACCATCTCTTAAAGACTTCGAGCTGTCGCATACAGCTCCAGGTAGGAATACCTATGATCTGCCTTATAGCTCGACAATCTCAAGTGGTGACATATAGGAGATGCCACCTCGATCCGCTTCAGGCTCGTCAATCGCACCGGTTCGTGGATTCTTAATAACCATCGTCTTATTTTAATTTTACAAACAATCTCAAACACATCAGGCATCATACAATACACTAGAGTATATAATCCAAACTATGCTTGCAGACAAGATGCATGGGTAAGCAATAATATCTAGATGCATATGCTCCTAATCGTGTATGCCATATTTGAGTAAATCTAAATACAAGATCATGTCATGAACTAATTACGCATGCATTAAATAATTCATCATGCATCACACATCATTCAAATAAGTCAAACCATTACCATCAATTTCCTACTATAATTCTAATAACCTACAACTATTCACACAAATGCTTTGAATCTTAAATTCATATAATACATATGAGCAAAGAAGTCACGTCCACCTGATTTTTTTTTCAAATTTCCTTTTTTTTCCCGTTCATCACTAATACTCGTTCTTAAGAATGTCGATCTGCACATAGAAAATGTATTATAATAATTATTTATAAGTTCCTAGTTTCTTCATTTTAATTTAATTGTAATAATATTCCTAACTAAAGTT
>JAJIYU010016578.1:0-12094 GCA_030144865.1 Tinospora cordifolia | reverse complement strand
TTCTATATATTGTATGCATATTATAAAAAATATAAGCAAAATATACCAAAATATATCATAATATACCAAAATATATCATAATATACCAAAAAATGTAAACAAAATATACCACAATATACAAAAATATACCAAAATATAAACAAAATATGCCAAAATATACAAAAATATATCAAAATATGTTTCATAATTTAGTACACATATTACTTTCTATATATTGTATACATATTATAAAAAATATAAACAAAATATACCAAAATATATCATAATATACTAAAAAACATAAACAAAATATACCAAAATATATCACAATGTATCATAATATACCAAAATATATTATTTTTAGGTCAAATAAAAATATATTTCTCATAATATGCTTCATTAAATGTGAAAGAAAAATAGTTTTTCTTTTTTGGTTGCTATTTTTTTGTTTGTTTGCTGATTTCACGGGTTTTTTAGGTTTAAAATGGTAACACCTCAATTTCTGATATTTTTGTAATTAATTTTTAATTATATGTATAACATTGAAATATATGGTATATTTATAATATATTTCTAAATATTGTATAGTTACGTAAAAAGCCCTATGTTTAATCTATTTGAGCCCAAGGGCTTTAGAATACAAGATGGTGTTTTAATTTCTTATGATAGTAGATACACTTATCTGATAAGATAAAGTTTCTTTTTTTGGGTTAAGAACATATATATTATAACAAGATGGTGTTTTACTTTCTTATGATAGCAGATACACTTATCTGATAAGATAAAGTTTCTTTTTTTTGGGTTAAGAAGATATATATTATAATTTCTGGTTGAAAGAGAATAGGGGGAAGAAAAGTGATTTTTTTGTCTTATTTCAGTTCTTCCCCTCCCTGGAGCTTTTTTCAAGCTTGAATTGAGAATTTCTTGCTATTACAGTAATTACTTCGCTAACACTTTGCGAGCATATATGCCTTGCTTGTTTAGTTGAAATTTCCTTGGAAGGCAGACGCTCCCCTTTAGACCCAGGCAGGCATGTTTGCGTCTAAATAACGTCCATCAACAAATGATCCTTAACGTGCGACTTCAGTTTCCTAGTAGACCCCACACGCCCATTACCTCCAACGCTATGACCGCCACTTCCCTCTGCCATCGCATTTTGTCTCTCTTTTTCGTTTTTAATCTCGCGCGCGCCTTTTTCTCCTTCGTAAAAACCCTAAGTTTTGGAGTCTCGTTGATGAGTTGTTTGATATAATCATGAAATGGGAGATGGAGATGGAAGAGATCGAGGTGGTTTTGGAGAAAATTTGGGACATTCACGACAAGCTAAGCGACGCAATTCACGCGATTTCGAGATCGCATTTTTTGAATTCGATCAAAACTTTGAAGAAATCGGACAAGCTATACTACTCGGGAGGCGATCACAACGATGAGAAGAAGAAGCCGCAGTGCAGTGATGGAGAGGATGATCGGTGTGGGTTCGTCTTCATGAAGGATCTTCGGGTTGCGGATGAGGAAGCGGTTGCTGAGGCCAAGAGTTTGAATGCTATCAGAACTGCTCTTGAGAATTTCGAGGATCAGCTTGAGTTTTTCCATGTAAGTGCTTCTTTTCGGAATTTTGGGGTTTATCTGGTTGTTAGAACTTTTTGGGGGATTTGAGTTATCGTCTTTGGATATTAGTTGTTTGGTAGCTGACTAGCTTTAGGACAGATTGTGATTTACATTCGATTGGGTGTTTTTCATGATTGAGTTTGGATGTGGTTGTTCTATTGTGTGTTTTCAGTGTGTTCAATGGAATTTGAGATTTTATTTTGCACTTGGCCTCACAAATTTGAAGAAATATAACAGGAAGATGCGGATGCTTGTATTATATGAAAGTTCGTATGGATTAGGGTATTGGTGAACACTTGCGTGTTCCGCGAGGAAACATATTCTTAACTAGGGTTTCCTTAACAAAAAATCAGTTCATTCTGTAATCCGTGAAAAATAACTGAAAAAGTTTATTATAGAGTAAAAGCTAAGCTTAATGTCCGTTTGTCTCAATGTCATAGGATTTCCTTATCTGTTGGAATTTGATCAGTGAAAACTTTATGGATCAGGATAGCCATTAGGTTACGCAACTTATGCTTAATATCAATAATTTCAGACATATTAATAAAATCTCCAATTGCAAACCTAGCCTTCCTAAGCACAAGCTAATATAAAATTATGGTTTTAGTGTTTTATTTCTTATAGGATATGACTTGGGTTATGAAGTGCTACACTTTAGATGCTAGAGTTTGGACATAATTGTAATAAGGGACCGTTTACTATCTGCAGGAAGCAAACCAGCTATGCACTGGGAAGGTTAAGTACTTGAATGGGAGTTAGTTCTCATTAATCAATTAAATCAAGTATACAACAATAAAAACCAGTCTTGAATGGGCTGCTAGGGAAGGTTTTTTTTATAGCTGGTTTACGTAATGAAGTGATTGCATTGATATTAGGGCAGGCAGAAAGAGGACGAATATGTCTTCTTTTTACTCAGTTGATTCTCATTGGTTTATTATTAGCAAAAACTTTAATTTGGTAGCCTCATATTAAAAATTTGGTATGCATTTTGTGCTTCTCAATGTTCGTTCATTGACAAGTAGTATGCAATTAGTATTATGTATGAAATTAGTTGTTTTAATAGGAACAATAAGCTACTTTAAACATTTTTTATACAACTTTAACACATTGGTTATAGATTATAAGTGGTGGATTCGGCAAACAATTAGCGGTGGCTAATTGGGGTATAAGGACCATTTAGCCCAACAAAGTGGAAGAATTTTTGGGTGAATTAGTAGGCCTATCAGCAATTTGCAAGGGTGGCTGGTTTAATGTGGGAGAGACATCAACTCAACACGATCAACTGAAGAAAATTTGAATAGTCCTCTAATCACGAGAGATATGTTGTAGTTTGATCAACTTGTCTAGGAATTGCAATTAGTGGACCTACCACTATCCAATGCTACACTTACTTTGTCTAATATGCAGACGGAGCCAATGTGTTGTAAGCTAGTTAGATATTTGACCTTAAAGCAATTGGAAGAGATATGCCACGTAAACAAACAAAAAGCCATCACTCAAATTACGTCAAATTGTAGGCCTATTCCACTTGACGCAAGCAACATTAAATGCCTTTTGAGTTAGAGAACATGTGGCTTGAGCATAGGGTTTTTTGTGGAATTGATGCCTGATTGGTGGAGGAGCAAGATGGGTTATGGAGAGGAGGGTCACAAATTCATGATATGACTTAAGGAGACGAAGGAGAGAAATAAAGAATGGAACAATAATACTTTTGGGCTGACAAAAATCGAAAAGAGGGAGATTGAAAGCATTATTGAATCATTGGATGAAAAAGAAGAGAACAGTGATTGGTTAGGGGAGTTTGACACGTTTCGGAAGTTGTATAAAGTTGAGCTGGAAGAATTATACATAAGAGAAGATTGCAAGTTGATGCAAAAGGAAAAAATTAAATGGCTAAAGGAAGGGAACACAAATTCATCCTTCTTTATTGGGTATTAAATGGGTGGGGCAGCGAGTGCACTTGCTCAATTGAAGGAGAGGGTGGGGAGTGCATAAAAGGACAGGATAGGGAACTAAAGTCGGTTCAAAAGTGTGCATAACTTAGAGAGAGATTATAGCTCAGATATTGAAGGGTTGGAGGGGCGTGGCCTTCTTAGAAAAGACCAAGCGATCCTAGAATGTCCTTTTAGGTAGAGGAGGTTAGAGAGGTGGTGTTCAATAAAGACAAAGATGGAAGTTGGCCTACTGTAGTATGTAGATGGCACTCTCTTTCTCTTGGAAGGGGAGGAGGGCAGTGTGGTAAATGTCATACAGATATTAAGCTGCTTTGGGGAGTTCTTATGGCTCAAGGTAAACACTAAGAAATGCCAGCTAACAAGGTCAATATGGATGACAAGTTGATTCCTTTGTAAACGAGGTTGGATGTATAATAGGATCTTAGCCACTACAATACCTAAGAATGCCATTAGAAGGAAATCCTAGATCAAAGCTATTTTGGAATCCAATTGTAGATACAATATCCTGAAGGTTGAAAGGATGGAAGTATGCTTTCCTTTCAAAAGGGGGATTTTAGCATTAATCAAACCAGTATTAGTAGCAATATCAACTTACTTCATATCATTGTTCAAGATTCTGAGAATAGTAGGAAGGAGAACTAAAAGGGTGATAAAGGTTTTCTTCTAGGGAAGAAATATGGGAGAGTCCAAAGCATGGGGTCTCATTGGCTATAAGGGTGCACAAATACCAATGGAGAGGGATGGAATGGCTGTAGACAATTTGGAAGTGAAAGATTAGGTGTTATGTGGGAAGCGGAGGCAAAGATTTCTCCTTTACAAGGATGCATTGTGGGTAAAGGTGGTAGTTAGAACGTATAGAGATACAAATTGGACACATCAAAGAGAACAAAATAGAAGGCTAAGTCATTTCTCATATCACAGACTATGGAAATTTATACCATGCTTGGAAGAGTTTGTTGATGAAAATCCAACCTATAGCCGGTAATGGAGAAACTTTACATTTTTGGGAGGATAGATGGACTGGAACAAGACCTCTAACATCTTCTTTCCCATTGTTATTTAGTCTATCATCATTACATAGAAAGTCAATCTCTAACTTTATATCATCCACACTCTGCTTAACCTTGGAATTTTCATTTTATTAGACTGCCAAGTAAAAGGGAACAAAACGAGCTACTTATATTCATCAAACTATTCAAGGCAGTCTTGCTGAGCAACATGAATGATCATTACAAATGGTCTTTATAGCCAAATGGCCTTGTCTCATGCAAATCTCTTGCCAACGCCTTCTGTTGCATCATGTGCCTCCAAGTAGTGGAGAATGCAGAGCATATGTTCCTACAGTGCAATTGGGTTAGGAAAATTTGGGAGAAGTTGTAGGTATTTTCTAGAGGCAAAAATATATGTCCAACTTCCATTGAAGTTTCCTTTATGCCACAACTTAAGGGAAACTATAGCAATACTGCACTTGCATTGAAGCAAATAGTGGTATTTGCAACATTGTGGCAAGCAAGGAAGAAAATTTATCGAAATTTGGCAAAATTCCACTAATTATTTTGAATTTTTAGGCTACAAAACTAGAGTTTAATTGCAAAAGGAAATTTATAAAAAAAAAAATGGGCAAAAACCAAGAAGATTTTTGCAAATTTCATAAAACTTTAAAGATTTCGGCGAAATTTGTGAAATCTTTAAAGATTTTGGCAAAATTCATGAAAACTTTGAAGATTTTGGGGAATTCAGGTGAAATTCATAAAATACACAAGTAAATAATATAAAATTCTTAACATTTGTAATGTGCATTGAATATTGTTAATATTAAAATATATATTTGAAATTATTATGTTTATATTTTTGTATGTAAAATGTATTGATTTATGTTTATTCTCGTCATTTTTAATATAAATTATACATATTTTAGCATTTACATAAATTTTTTTGAATTTTTTAAGTTAGAGAATTTATGTAGAAATTCCCTCAAATTTTTCAAACTCTTCAAATTAATTATGATTTTTGAAGGTCGAAGTTTGGAGTGAAGTCAAATCTTCATTCCTTGGTGGCAGGTATGGTTATAAAGAGCAACATCCTATTTTAACTTATAAAGGCAAGAGCCTTACATTGTATGCAAGAACATTAAGCTGTAAGCATGCTTTTGGGTATTTACAGCCAATCTGGTAGCAAGTCCTTCCTTGTCCAATTTGTTTTAAGATTGAAAAGGTTGGGTGATGTAAGGCCTACATTGTTGGCAATGTAACTTGAATTTACTTTCAATAAATTACTTTGTTTATTCTCAAAAAAAAAAAAAAAAAAAAAAAAGTTAACTAGCTTATAGGCTTGAACTCCTTCAAGCATTTAGCATTCCCTTTCTGTGAGATGAAACATTTACCATGTTGCTAATTGCTCTTGTAATGGGTCTCTTGCACAATGCACATGATTTCCCTCTGTATTAACTCCCATGCCTTTTGAAAAAAGTTCAACATAAAGCCATCCAATTCCAGTACTTCTGCCCTCTCACACCTCATCAAGCTGAAATGGTTCTTCAAGTATTTCCCTATCCTTGATGGATATGCTACCCAGTCCAAAACCTCAAACCTACGAATATATCCTCTATTTGTACGGTATACCTTTGGAAAATATTATACAATAGCCTCATCTACCTTACAATTGCCCTCAATGCACTCTCCCTCCTCTCTGCAATTGAGCATGTGGTTTTGAAGCTCCTTTGCCCAACAATATTCTATGGCAAAAGCCAATATTGGCATCCTCTTTTTCAGCCACTTAATCTTTGCCTTTCAGAGAGTATTTGCAATTTAGCCATTCTGTCCACCCATTTGCATAGTTTCTCAAGTTCTGGCTTATGTCTTTCAAAAAGATTATCGATCTTCCAACCATTGCGCATTCTCCACTATCTTATGAAGAGATTTAGTGATCCTTGTATTTCTTTCTTCTTGACTTTGGAGCTTCCAAATGTATTCTTGTCCCAGTGCTTTGTCTTCATTTACTTGCTTTAGTTTCACCATAAATTTGTGTCCTTCCGGCCATAGATGTTACCTATTCCACAACTCCCTAATCTTACCCATAAAATCTCTTTGTGATAACCATGCATTCTTAAATCTAAATGGACTTGAGTCTCATCTTACCTTTATGATGTCAAGCAAGATTCAATTGTTGATTGGATGTAATTATAGATAATGCAATGCTAATTGTTCATTAAATGGGAACACCTCCATCCTTTTGGGGAAGAGTAGAAACCGGTCAAGCCTAGAGCATGTGGGTGTAGTTCTCATATTGGATATGTTTACTTAGCATTGCATAAAGGAATGTCTATAAGCTCCAGCTCTTGTATTACTCGAACGAACTCATGCATGCTTCTAATTAGTCTTATCTTATGTTGTTCATCTTTTTCTCCACCAGCCTTGGTGTGTTGAAATCACCCAAAATGCAACAACCGCCTTGACTCCTTTACAATCTAAACAACTCTTATAGTCTCATTGAAGCTAATCTCAAAGATCATCCCCATTCAAAACATTTGCATCGTGTGATGGTATGTGATTGTTCTCAACTACTTGGATTTTGAATTTATGTTTAGAGTTTACTGTGGAATTTGGACAGATTGGTTGATCTGAATTTTTAGAACTATTGAATGAGGGTAGCATGTATATCTATATCTATACATATATATATATATATATAAAGGAAAAAGAGGGATGGTTGGGAGTTGTATTATGTTGCACGTCTTAATTGATTTTGCTTGTAGAGCTTGGAGATCAATCTCAGCACAACAATAGCTGCACAAATTTAGCAATATTTTCTCATTCAGCGACACACCATATTCACCTTCATATCTTTAGACTTGTCATCATTTCAACCATCAAGTATATTTCAATCCACTAGTGTTGTTGACTCTGGTGTTTTTCATCACATTTCTTTTTTTTTTTTTTTTTTTTTTGAAAAGATTTTCATTACATTTCATGGAAAGCCCTTTTGAAATCTTATGTTGTATTGTACGTTGTATGTTAGCCTGATACATATAGCAACAACTAGACGCCGCAAACAATTTGAACTTGACAATTTTTTACTTGTATTATTATATTTTGAGCATTTTCTTTATTCCATTAAAAAAATGTATTTCTTTCTAACCATGAACTCCAGCATATTCCAAATACATAGTTCACAGCTAAATAGTTACTGTTTAGATTCTGAGCATGATTCTGAGTCAGTTGGCCAAGAGCTAGTGTGTTTAGAGGCAATGGGCGTGTGAAGTAGATTGCTAGTGTTTGTGCTATTAACAAGATCCAAGGCCCAAATTTACATAGGATTATATAGGTTTTGATTAATACAATTTCAACTTCTATATATGTGAAGAATGCGGGAAATTGGCTCCACTGCATATCTTCTCTTTTGGACTACGCTCCTTGCTCAACTTATTTTTATTTTGCAGACTGTACAATTACAACAACGAGCAGAAATAGATGCTGCGATTGCAAGATTAGAGCAGAGCCGCATTGTCCTTGCAATGAGATTGGCTGATCACCACGGTAAGAAGTACAAAGTAATCGAAGAAGCCCGGGCATTTGTGGGTGAGGTACACAATGCAGGACGCTTTGTCTCGCCAGAAAATCTATATGAATCTCCAACAAGCAAACCTGGCAAGAACTTGAAGGGTCAAGAAGGAAAGAGGTCAAACATTCTGTTGCGTTTTCTGCTATCGAGTGTTTCTTTTGCCAAGAAATTTCTTAAAGTGGACCAAATGGGCGGGGTATTAGGAAATGCTGCCTTGGTTGCGGTCAGCATGCTTGCACTGTTGCATCTACAGCAAGTAGGGTTCAAAAATAATTACATGATAGAAGAAGTCCCAAACATGCAAGAAAATTCCTTTTATGGAAGGAGGAATAGTAAGAATAATTCTTGGGTAGATGCTTCTTCACCATCTAATAGAATGATGCACTTAGATGTGTTAGCAGCTAGGGGCTAACTTGGTTCAGCTTCATCTAAATCTTTGGAGCAAATTGGATGTAGCATTTAGGTGATTTTTTTTTCCTGGCCCCTTTGCAATGTTGTTTGTAATATTGTAGTGCATATGAGAAGGGCTCTCCTTTGTAATTGTTTTTGCCACGAAATCTTAAATGATTTTGCAAGAGATACTGAATGCGGTTGCGGGTGGTTTTGTTTGCTTCACCAAGAAATATCATAGTTTTTTGTCAGGAGTTAATGTTAATGTTAATTTTTTTTTTTGAATTAATATTCTTTTAAGTGGTTTTTAATAGCATGTATCTAGAAAAATAGGTGTCACATAAGACAAATAAACATAAAATTGAACAAAAGTCTGTTTTTTTAATGCAATTAGAAAGTTAAAGATGATATGACATAAGGATTGTCTGTTATAATGTCTATTTTTACATATTCTAATAAATAACTTATTAGGAAAGATAAAGTACAAAATTTGCATTTATTGTCATTTTATACAAAATAAAAACATTTTATTATTACATTAAAGATCAATTTTTAGTTTTTTTATTATTAAGCGTCATATAAGATAGATATTAATTGTACATTAGTTACATGAAATTTTTAAATAAATGTAAATATTTTTTACATTAAAAATGTTCTAAATTGCCTGTTTGGGTTCCAGCGGACAATGTGTTTTTAATCCCCGTTTCATTGTATAACTATTAAATTTGAAAATACGCAATAGCAAAATTTCTTTGGTTCAGAATTTTTAATAAATAGTTTTTTCACTTTGTTGTTAATATTTAGAAAAACAATAAAATAAAAATTGCTTTTAATATGTGTATTGGCTAATGCAAATGAGTCTTGGCAATTTGATAATTATCTTAGGGAGTTACTAATGCCTGCACGGATTTTTATACATGACACATGTATGAATTTGCAATCTCATGCCATGCCCGGCTTGCCATTAAACTTCTAGTTTGCAGGCTTAGCCACCTAAAATTTTGAGTTCATTTCTTTTTTTTTTTTTTTTTTTTTCTACTTCACCCCCCTTCTAATTCTTATTCTATCACGCCAATTCTCATTGTACCCCTTTTATTTTCAAAAGCTGAAAAACCCATACGTCATAGCCAGTTTCTTCTCCCCTTTTGTTTCTCTCTGTTCCTCTTCCCTCTTTTCACCATCTCTTCTTCAAATGATTGTGTCTTTTCAAAGATATGAGACTTCATAATGCGGCCCAACAAGCTAACCTTTCAGGTCTTCAAGAGTTTGATTTTTAAAAATAAAAAAATTAAAAATTAAAAAAGAGTAAAAAGTAGTTATAAGTTTTTTAGAGCACATTA
This sequence comes from Tinospora cordifolia, assembly GCA_030144865.1. Taxonomy (NCBI): domain Eukaryota; kingdom Viridiplantae; phylum Streptophyta; class Magnoliopsida; order Ranunculales; family Menispermaceae; genus Tinospora; species Tinospora cordifolia. The sequence continues at coordinate 2,262 of JAJIYU010016578.1, read as the reverse complement.
TATGCCCTACAATAATAGTTTGATATGAAAAGAAAAACATGTTTTAATTGTGTATATAATTTGGGTTTGAAACGTCCATTTCAAAATGAAATTTTGATTTGACTACCCTTTAAATTTAAAAAAAATGTACAAATATTACTAATTTAAAAATATTAATCCTCTTGCCCTAATTTTATATCATCAGTGTGTAACAGGGGGCCATGGAGGCGTCTGACACGACAAGTAAAAAAAAAGGTCTATTGTAAAGATGTTTTTAATTCAAAACATACAAAAAAATAATAATACATATAAATTTTTTTCATGAGATCACTTCCAATGCATTTTAAGTCTTATAAATTTTTGAAAGCAATGAAAAAATTTGCTTTCAAGAATTTTTCGAGGCTCGTATCAAAATTTCGCTCTCACTGAAACTGTAGTTGTTTTTAATAAAAATTGAAAAACTTAAAAGTTGGTCATGGTCAAACCACGATAGATTTTATTGCAAGACTACTTCTAACGTGTTCTATTACCCTCTCACAAACTCTCAAAGTGAAGAAAAAAATTTCAAGACCCGAATCAAAGTTTAGCTATCTTATAACTCATGTTTTTAATAAAAATTGAAAAAGTCGAAAACTTGTTTTGGCTCACCATGACCAAACCGTGAAGGGTTTTCTCACAAAACTACTATCAAGGATTTTAGTTGTAATACCCCAAGATTTTTTTGATGATTAGATCAAATAAAATAAAATAAAATAATTAATTTAAATAAAATAAACTTTGATGTAAAATATGTACAATTAAAGGTATAAGGGATTATTAAACTCAGAATAATACACAAAATTATGTATAGAATCCTATCCTGGTTACTGTGGTAATGAAATTCGTTACCGTGGTAGTGCGTGATTTGCCCAAAAAAAAGTAAATACATTGTGTTTTGGTTGTCGCAATACTACATTCTATTATTGTAGTAATACGTAAAACTTGTACAAAAACGATTATATAAAGTTTTCAAACGGGTAAGCTCATTTTGAAACCGTTACATACTAAAACTTTACGCCCAAAAAACGAGTAGAGTAAAAGGAAATAAGTTTAGGAAAGAATTCTATTAAGGAAATAATGCTAAGGGTTCCTAAACCTATCCAAAGAAACTCTAACTCTATAAAAACATAGCATGAGCACCCTCAATTGTTACTCTCATACAAACACAAGAATTCCTTCCTCTCATTTATAGCCATCCTCTCGTCCCTCCTTCGTTCTTTAGTCGTCTCACACAACAATCATAGCAGCAAGTGAAAAACAAGCCTAGAAAACTGCATAAAAGTAAGGTTTTAGACCATAAAAACTTCTTCAGAACATTCTACAAGGTGAAACTGAACCGTAGATGAGTGACCAAGTTTTGTTCTTCATCTTTTTGATATTAGAATCTCCTGAACTACTTCTAACGTATTGGTTCACTCCTATCATCAAAACAGAACCCTCGAAGGATTCAAGAAGAATCTTTTGGAGCATAGAAGAGAGTGGGTTGATCAAAGAAGACATAATGATTTTATCTAGCCTCAATGCATGGTTGATGGTCTAGAGTTTGAAGTATTAGGATGCTAAGGACGTAGGAAAACTAGGGATGGAAGAAACATGCACGAAAGTTTGTTTTTCGTGTTAATTACCACAGTATTGAACAATATTACTGCAGTACTGCACTTGTTTCACTATACTGCGGTACCCTACCGGGGTGATGCGTCGTGACTTATTCATTGTATTTTGTTTACCTTGGCACTACAATTTTCTTTTTTGCTTATATATTTCACATTCTAGTTACCGCGATACTTTAGTGTTTCTTTTGCAATGCAGTCTAGTTATGTGGTACTCTACCATGATATTATAACAAAACACCACGATACTGTAGTGTTTCTTTTGCAATGCAGTTTAGTTACATGGTACTCTACCGTGACACTATAACAGTACTTATGTATTCCCTCTGGTTACTGCGGTAGCCTACCGCGATAATGCATCTGTATTCCTCTTCTTGTTTCCTACTCATGCATTATGATCACTGCGGTATTCCTTTCTTCTACCACAGTACATAGAAACAAGACTACACTTTGACACATCAAGTATGATCTACTTGCACATTATATGTCATATAGAATAGAAAACCATTAGAATATAGTTTAAAAGCATTAGAAACACGTCAATAACTAAGAATAATGAATTGATTCTTAATCTTTAAGGTTGAAGATTTAAGAAGTCTTGGAATAGCAGTGCAAGGACTAGAAAGGACTGAAG
>JAJIYU010016577.1:0-12106 GCA_030144865.1 Tinospora cordifolia | reverse complement strand
GTGAAATTGTACTATTGAATTTATTCTAAGGCATGTGGTATTGAAAAATAGAAAGTCAAGTGTGTGTCACTTGTAAAGTAACACCGGCCCGACCCGCCAATTGGTTAAGTCCACCGTAAAACAAATAATGGTGGTTATGTCCAAACTCTCAAATTAAAGAACGTAGGGGTTGGGGTGTTACAACTATACTCCACCGTTCCAGCAACATGGGGGTTGGTATCAGAGGAAGCTTTCTGTTCTTGGCCCAGTAACTAATTCCTAGGCTCTGATACCACGCTTATAACACCCCAACCCCTGTATCCTTAAGCATTGGACATGACCACCATTCTTTTGACAGTGGACTTAACCAACTGGCAGGTCGGGCCAGTGTTACTTTACAAGTGACACGCACTTGTTCTTCTCATTTTCAATATCTCGTGCCTTTGTAAAAAAATTCAAGAATACAAAATTTTCACTCTAATAAAATCAAGGCAAATTAACAGAGATAAAGAGATTCAAACTATTTTATTTATAATAGAAAAAAAATTGAAAGTACTAAACTTTTCAAAAAAACTAATTATTACTGCAAAAAACTTCAAAATACTTTTCAGTATAAAAGATTTAAACTTTGGGCAACATGCCCTTAAAAATTCTAAAATAATGAGGTAAAAACTTTCTAAGAACTATCCATGCTCAACTGCTTCATAGGTTTCACGTTCCCGAAAAAATAAGAAAGGAATGAGTGAGCACATAGCCCAGTGAATCCTTTTCAAACAACCATCTTTCATATTCAAACTCATAACTCAATCATAATTCAAACACTTGCAATCATTAGGCATTTCAAACAACAATTTGTTCAAGTTGAGTGTTAGACCAAAAGGGCCTTTTATCCCTTGTTGCTCTTAACTAAGTAAACGAGGCCCACTCGGCATCAACTCGTTAGTGGCACGTGTCGACATCAACCCGTTAGTGGCGTGTGTCGACATAACCCGTTACACGTGGTGACTCACAAGGTACTGTGGTACACGACCCTCAAGTATGTAGGTCTGAAAATCATATGACCTAGCTCGTATGAAAAGAACATCCATAGTGTCGTCTTGACCACTATGATGGTACGTGGTTTTATCACCATCGTCTTAGCTTAACTCTCATATCTTGATCTCATAAAATAAATTTTAGAATATGAAAGCAAACTAAAATTTAGAATATACACAATCAATTCCCTCACAAAACATGTACCATACTTTAATTTAAAAGCCTAAGCATGATACTAACATGACATGGATGATATAATTGCTTAAACATGAATCAAAAATGAAAAACTGAAATAAACTCTTTCAATTATGATATTGAAATTGAAAATCTTTGATTTCAATGAAAAACACACAAACAATGAGTATAGCATAAATTTAAATAAGAACAGAAGGGTGTTCTAGAAATCACTTCCACCTTGTGACACTTTCTTCAGAAATTTCTATAGCGATTCCCCCACAAACTAGTGCCAACGAAGATCACCAAAATTAATTCCCTAACCCAATAGAAAAACTTTTCACACACAAGAGAGAGGAAAAAAAAGGTAAGAAGAGGTGCCAAGAAAAGGGCTTAGAGAAAATAAGAGGAAATTTCAACTCTTATTTTTGAAAGGAGGGAAGTGAGAGCTTAGGAGGGTTTATATAGATTTTCAAAGGGAGAAAAATAGAAACTTTTGAGTTTTTCTTGGAGTAAAACAACTAAATTCTATAGAATTTCGTATTTCCTAATTATAAGAGTAAACTAAGTATTTTTAGATTTTTTTCCAAAATTAAAAAATCAATTTTTGGTATTTATCTCAATTTTTTTGTTAATTTTGGCAAATTTTTCATTGACTTTTTTGCATTTTTTCCAACACGTCGGATCGTCCTCGAGACATGCACAGTGATAAGATCGGAGGGTCGATATTGACACATGCGGAGTTGCACCATGCAACTTCGCGATCGAGATTTCGCGGCTTTGATCGCGGCCGTTCGATCATCATTGATCATCTCTGTGCGCTCAGGCATTGGTGCGGATCGTCTTGCGGCCATTGGATCACGAGATTGGATTCATATTGACATTTTGCAGCCGTTGGATGCGTTTTGAGTAGTATTTATATGATTTTTAGCCAAATTTCATTAACTATTTTTGGATTTTTGCCAAACCTTAATCCAAATTAACTTTTTAATCTTGTTTTCATCAAAAATTGCACATATCCTTGTACTTTTTGGCTATGATATCCCATGATATACATTATATTCATATATTTTCTTCTAAAAATTCATTAAATTTATTTTATTTCTTATTTGACTAAATTAGGACTTATCAAATTTTTCATTCGTCAATTTCGTATAATTCTCTAAATAAATTTTCAAACTTCATAAGAATTTTTGAGATGTTACAAATAACTAGTTTAACTGCTCAAAAACCCTCAGGGGAGTGTAAATTGAGAAATAGTATAAAATCTCGAAAAGTTCATATGAAATTTGAATTTTTACTCAGAAAATTATACAGAATTGACGAATGAAAATTTTGGCAAGTTTTAATTTACACAAATAAGGAATAAAATTAATTTTGTGGATTTTTGGAAAAAGAATATATAAATATAATGAATAACATGGGATATCATAGAAAAAATACGAGGATATGTGCAATTTTTTATGAAAACAAGATTAGAAAGTCAATTGGGATCGAGATTTGGCAAAAAAATCTGAAAAGGAAGCAAGAAATTCAGCTGAAAAATCGAAAAAAAACTTAAAACACTACGAACCATAAATATGGAATCTGATCTCACAATTTGACGACCACGATCAGAACCGCACACATGCACGAGTGCACCAAATCATCAAGATCAAACGGCCAGAGATCCGTGTACAAAACTCGAGGATGATCATGAGGCCAGAATCGAGTTCATTGATTGCGAACTAAGATTCGCACACTGTGATCGAGGATCATCCGACGGTCAAGGTCAAAACTGCATTGGTTAATCACGAACCGTGGTGCGCTCGAGGATCATCCAACGGTCCAAATCGAAGTCATTTTGGATAGATCGCCAACTGTTGATGCACTCGAGGAAAATCCAATGGTCTAGATCAAAGACTTCGATTTCTGTTGATTGATCCGAGATCAATCCAATAGCTCATTTTGCTCCAAAAATTAGAAAGTATGAAATTAAGGAGAATTAGGGTGTTTTATTCAAAGAAAAACTCAAAACTTTCTAATTTTCTTCCTTTGACAACCTATATAAAACCCCTAGGCTCTCAATTTCATTCATTCCAAAAATAAGAGTTGAATTTTCCTCTTGTTTTCTCTAAGCCTTCTTCTTGGCACCTCTTCCCATCTTCCCTTCTTGTGTATGTGAAAAGTTCTTCTCTCGAATTGGGGAATTAAGTTGGGCGATCTTTATTGGCACTAGTACGTGGGGGGAATTACTGCTGAAATTTCGAAAGAAAGTGTCACAAGGTGGAAGAGATTTCTAGAACACCCTTCTGTTCTTGTTTAAATTTATGGCATACTCATTGTTTGTGTGTTTTTCACTGAAATCAAAGATGTTCAATTTCAGTTTCAGAATTTTAAAAGTTTATTTCAGTTTTTCAGTTTTGATTCATGTTTAAGCAATTATATCATCCATGCCATGTTAGTATCAACTTTAAAGTTAAAGTATGATGCATGTTTTATGAAGTGTTTCATGAATTGACTGTGTATATTCTAAATTTTAGTTTGATTTTATATTCTAAAGTTTATTTTAAGAGATCATGATATTTAATCTAAGACGATGGTGATAATAACCACGTACCATCATAGTGGTCAAGGCGACACTATGGATGTTCTTTTCATATGAGTTTGGTTATATGGTTTTCAGACCAAAGTACTTGAGGGTCGTGTACCACATTACTTGGTGGGTCACCATGTGTAACGGGTTGATGCCGACATGTGCCACTATCGGGTTGATGCCAAGTGGGCCCTACTTACTTAGTTAAGAGCATCAAGGGATTAAAGGCCCTTTTGGTCAGAGACTTGACTTGAACAAATTGTTGTTTGAAACGCTTAATGATTGCAAGTGTTTGAATTATGATTGTGTTATGAGTTTGAATATGAAAGATGGTTCAAAAAGGATCCACTGGGCTATGTGCTCACTCCTTCCTTTATTATTTTTCAAGAACATGAAATCCATGGAGCAGTTGAATATAGATAGTTTCTTAAAAAGTTTCTATAGTATTATATTTTTTAGAATTTTTAAGGGCATGTTGCCCAAAGTTTTTATGCTTTTGTACTAAAAAGTATTTTGAAGTTTTCACTGTCAAGAGAATGGTGGCCATGTACATTGCTTAAAAGATACGGTGGTTGGGGTGCTACAAATAGAAATGAATTGAAGTAAAATGAAATGAAACAAATCACCCAATTGATCTAGGCATCTAAAATTTATTTCATTTGTCCAAGTAAGGGTTCATTTGCCTAATATGTTTTAGTGGAATCTAAATTAGAAAAGAAAATGGAGAGAGCCTTAGCCAAATGGAAGTTATAAATTTTTATTGATTTTATATGAACCCAAAAATATGTGCAAAGGGCCAAAAATCCTAGCCAAATGAAAGATATGAATTTTTATTAATTTCGTGTGGACCCAAAAATGTGTAAACACCCCTAAACATGTGCAACTCGTATGAGAAAACATGATAACATGCCATTATCATGAACACCCATGCCCCATAAATACTAAAATGTCCCATAAAGAATAATTCCGTAAACTAGCCTCACGCATACTTGATACACACATGTGAGCCGTCCCATGCTTGCTTAGAAACCATGAAAGGATGATCTCATCAAAACGTCCAAACAAGAAAGAAAAAGGAATATAAAACTTTCCTTAAACCTAAGATGATCTAATGTTGCCGTCACCCAAGGGAATGAACATCATATCTTTAATGCAAAACCCTAGTCGTTCTCTTGTGCTCATATTAGTGAAATGAAAAGTTTCTGAGTGAGGAACATGCCAAAATGTCTACTAAGATAAGGGAAACAAAATCAGCAAGCTAATGGCCCCATAGTCTAAATTGTGCACACAAGTGAGGGAAACTAAGGAAGATTCTATGCAGCAAGGAAAGAAATACTTGACACAAGAAAAGAAATATTTGACACCCAAGAATGAACAAAGAAAGAATTTTCCCTTGCTCACAAGTCAGATTTCAACCAACAAAGAAAATTTTTAAATTCTCATGAGGACGTCCAATGAGAGAAGGAAAGTGGTTCCACATGTGAGATTGTGCTCACACATGAATAGGAAGCCCTAGTGAGCCCACTTGCCCAAACCATGAGCACACTTACCCAAACCATGCAAAACCATCCTCATTGTGTATGGAAAGATTCTCATGTGTGAGATTACCCAAACTATCCCCTAAGTGCTTATGAAACCCTATATAACCCCCCCCCTCATGCTCTTATTCTTCCTTGTCCCAAAGCAAGAGCATGCTAGTTCCTCTTGACTTTCTCTAGCCTTCTTCTTAGCAACCCCCTTAGTTCTTGAATAATCTTGAACTATTCTTAAGTGCTTTGGTGTTTAATTGAGTGTTCTTGAGTTGTCTTTGAGTGCTAGATGTGTTGAAGAGGAAAAACTCTGCCAAAATTTCAATAATCTTCAAGTTAAGGTGGAAGTGATTTCTAAAACCTCCATTTTAATTGTTTGGTTTAATACCATGTTCATGCATGCTTGTATGTCATGATTTAAATTTTAAATTTGCATGTATGTCATGTTATTTGATTATGAAACCATGTCATGCTTAGATTATGCATGTTTAGGTTTATTTTAAAGTATGATGCATACTACGTGTTTGTTTTTGTAACTCCCCAACCCCCACGTTCTTTGAGCATTAGACATAGCCACCATTCTCTGACAGTGGACTTAACCATTTGGCGAGTTGGGCCAGTGTTACTTTACAAGTGACACACACTTGACTTTCTATGTCACTTATTTCATGCCTTAATTGTATTTGACAATACATCACTTAAATTTAAGAACTTAATAAGGCAATAATACTAGAAATGAATGAAATTCATAAACTCAATTAATTAAATAAAATTGAGTACATAATTTGATCTTGAAGAAAACTATTATAGTGGAAGATTCAAAACTTGGGCAACATGCCCTTACATAGAATTTAAAAACTTTCAAAATAAGAACCTAACTAATATTTATGGTCTTCATGTATTTTAAATACCTGAAAAATAGAAGGAAGTGGTGAGCACGTAGCCCAGTGGATCATTCTAAACATTTATATCTTTATTTCAATTCAGACAAACCAAGTATATCAAAAACTTTTGTACATTAGGCAATTCAAACAAATTTCTTGTTTATGGTTGACATTAAAACCGAAAGAGTTTAATCTCTGTGTTCCACATAGTTGGAAGAGAGAATTACTTTTGGAAACTCAAACCCCAATATCTATGCAGTGGGATCACTTTTGAAAACCCAGTTCAAAATCATCAATGGTAAGCCGGCAAGCCGGATCAGGGTGGAACACACACGATGACACTATGCAGTCCATCATCGCGTCGGTACATGGTTAGGATCATTATTTAATCTTTTCTTAGTGATAAAACACACAATATCGGATTAAACCATCAATATAACATAACATGAATCATTAAATATTTATTCATGGCACAATTCATGCATGTCATGAGTCATTATTCTTAATTTCTAAATATGTATATTCATGCCACATAAAATAAATAAAGCATGCATATTTAAAAAATATATTCAATCATTCAACTTCAATACATTATCACACATGTAAGCCTTATTCAAATTAAAATAAAGAAGTAAAAGTTAGAAATCACTTCCACCTTAAATAAATATCTTCTGCACACTTCTGAAATTCAGCAAAGTTCCATTACTTCAAAGCTTCTAAACACTCAAGGACTCTCAAGAACACTCAAGAGCAGTTCAAGATTACTCAAGAACTGAGAGGATTGTTAAGAAGAAGGTCGGAGAGAGTCAAGAGGGTCTAGTATGCTCTTGATTTGGGATGAAAACAATGAGAGCACTAGGGGTCCTTTATATAGAGTTTAAAATGGCATAGAATGGAAAGTTTTTGGTGTTCTCCTTGTAGGAAACTTGTCAATTATTTAAAATTTCATGCCTCCCAAGTATAGAAAAATAACAAGTGTGTTTGGATAATTTTTTTGGAATTTAGAAACCAAATTTTTTAGAAATTTTTTTTGGATTTTTATTCAAATTTTTTTGTATTTTTGCTCATTTTAGTCGAAGCATTAATCTAGACCATCTGATGAACCTCAATCGCGATACTCAGATCATGGTCGTGATTAATGAAATCGTTGTAGATCGTCAGATCGTCCTTGAGCGCAGCACCGTTCGTGATCAACTAAAACGTATCGGATCTGGACCATCAAATCTTCTTCGAGTGCAGCACACGATTCGCGATCAATAAAGCACCTCAAATCTGGACCGTCAGATGAACCTCGATTGCGGTGTGTGAATCTTCGTTCATGCAACTTTGATCTGGACGCTCGGATCAACCTCGAGTGTAGCAACGGTTCGTGATCAATCGAATATGTCTTAAATCTGGACCATTAGATCCTCTTTGAGTGCAGCATGGTTCGCAATCAACTAACGCAACTTAGTTCTGGACGCTTGGATTTTCCTCGAGCACAGCACCAGATGATCAATACAACGCAAACACAGATCATGGCTGCATGATCAACCTCGAGCGCTGTGTTTAGATTTCTGTTCGCAATCCACGAAACAGATCTGGATTGTTGGATCAGGCGGATTGATTTTGGGTCGTTGGATCTTGATGATTCGATGCTCCTGAGAGCTGGTTTGGTTTTGATCTAGTTTGTTGGATCGGGCAGATTGATTGTGGGCCGTTGGATGTAGTTTCTATTACCAAAATTGCTTTCTAAGGTTCCTATTATCCGAAATTTGCTAATTATACACTTTCTAATTGATGTAAACATGGTTTATTGCACATGTCCTTCCATTTTATGGACTTGCTAATATTTTTTCCTTTCTATTTCTTTCATATTGTATTTTATTTTATATTTTTTTATTTCTTTAATATTTTTAATGCCAACAATTTAATAATCTACATTTTTCATTTCTTCATTTTCATATATTTTTATTTATATTCATTTCATTATTTATGTAATTATAAATTGATACTTATATAATGTTATACTTATTTTAGATAAATATAAGCATACTACATTTTTATTCAATTATGTAATTTTTTTCTATATACATATTCCTATAGTATGTAGTATTTAACACTCATTATACTAAAACACATATTATTCATACACACATTAACCTATATATATATATATACTTTATTTTTATTCTTTATTTCTTAAGAAATGAAAGCAACTCTTTAAAATTTCATAATTAATTCTACTTAATTGACATTTTCATTTAAATATCAAATTAAGGCTTCATTTGCCTACCCATAATCTGCACCCAAAAGTTTCTTAAAATCTTCAAAGTTGATTAACTTTACGTATTTCATTTAATTTCATTAAACTTATTTATCTTTAATTATTTGACAAAATTTTGGGTTATTACAGTTTTCATGCTTTGAATGTTTGTATTAAACATGCTAAAATTATTTTACGTATGATTCATGAGTATGAGATTAAATAAAAAATTTTGATATTAAGAACCACGTACTGTCACAGTGAACATGAGGGCCATTGTGAATGTTCTTTACTTGTGATTAGTTCACATGGTTCAAGTCCAAAATACTTGGAATATGGGTGAGACCCTAAGTCCAATGAATATGGCAAAAGAAATGTCTTTTCCCTCCAAGGAGTTATTTTGTTAAGAACATTAAGGGCCTGGAAACCCTTTCAGTCTAATCTACAACTATAAACAAGACAATGTTTGAAATGCCTAATGTTTTACAAGTGCTTGAATTTTAATGTGTTGTTAGCCTAAATTAGTAATTTAGTTGTTTTAAAAAGATCTACCGGGCTGTGCGCTTACCCTTCCTCTTTTATTTTTCAGGGATTTGAATCACATGAAAACTTTGATATTAGATAGGATCTAATTTTAGAAAGTTTTTATAATTGAATGTAAGGACATGTAGCCCAAATTTTGAATATCTATAATGTAAGACTTCCTGAATTTAATTTCTTTTATTGGTTTTGAGTTATGTATTCTCTTTTATTAAATGAATAAAGGTTTAGAAAGTTTTCTTTTGTCTCTTGTGAAATTACCTTATTGAACCATGTTTATAAATTTTGAGTTAAGTACTCTTGAATCTCAATGAGGCGTGGGATAAAAAGAATAAGAAGTCAAGTTATGTACTTGTAATGTAATATCGGCCCAGCATGCCTTGTGGTTATATCCAATTGAAAGTCTCAGGGTTGGGGTGCTACAAATACCCTTGATGTTCTTATCAAAATACTTCCTTTTGAGTGGAAAGACAAATCTTTATGTCACCTTCCATTAGATTTAGGGTCTCACCTATATTCCAAGTATTTTGGACTTGAACCATGTGAACTAATAACAAGTAAAGAACACCCACAGTGACCTTCATGTTCACTGTGACAATACGTGGTTCTTAATGTCAACATCTTTCATTAAATCTCATACTCATGAATCATAAATAAAATAATTTCAGCACGTTTAACACATAAACATTCAAAGCATGAAGCAAACACATAGTATGCATCGTACTTTAAAATAAACATAAACATGCACAATCTAAGCATGGCATAGTTTCATGATCAACTGACATGACATACATGCAAATCTAAAATTTAAATCATGTTCTTCAAACCTAAATATCCATACTAAAATGAAATCAAGCATACATGAATATGGTACTAAACTAAACAAGTAAAATGGAGGTTTTACAAATCACTTCTACCTTAATTTGAAGATTACTGAAATTCTGGTAGAGTTTCCCCTTCTTTCCAACATCTAGCATTCAAATAATACTCAAAAACACTCAATCAAACTCCAAAGCACTCAAGAATAGTTCAAGATCACTCAAGAACTAAAGGGGTTGCCAAGAAAAAGGCTAGAAAAAGTCAAGAGGAACTAGTATGCTCTTGCTTTTGGATAAGGAAGAATGAGAGCATTAGGGGGTTTTATATAAAGTTTCATGAGCACACTAGGGGGGATGGTTTGGCATGCTCATAGCAACTTTCCTTCTCTTCATTGTGACGTTTTGGAATGGTTTGGGCAAATGAATCTTTCCAATTTCCCATGGTGAGCACGCTTTGGCAAGTGAGCAAGATATGGTTTCTAATTCTTAGTGTAAACCCAAGATATGATCCTCATTTGATTCCCTACTTATGTGTGAGCATAAAAAGGATTTAGAACACTTGCCAATTCAGTTTGGACATCCAAATGTGATCAAATTTTGTATAGAAAGCAACTTCCCAAGTTGGTTTCTTGGTTTAGGTGTCAAGTTAAGGGAATAGGCAACTTCCTTCTTTTGGTCGTTATGTGAGCAAGGAAACATTTCATTTTCACACAAATCAACAACATTCCTCTTTGAACATCCAGCTATTAGAGAACATCTAAGGTTTAGAAACTTCTAATTTCATGAGCATGACGATTAGGTTTGCTTGTGGAGCACACATTACACTTTAGAAACTTCTAATTTTGGATTCCCTCTTTGGTGCACACTAGCCAAGGTATATCTCATGGAGTCTTTATGATTTCTATTCTTGGACGTTGGACATGGTAACTGGTGTGTACATGAGCTATTTTGATGGACACATGATCATGGTTCCAAACTTCCAATCTAGGCTCTTGAATCAACATAAGACACTATTTCTAATTGAGCTCATAGAAATTTTTTATTCTTGGATTCCCTCTCTTTTTGGTGCGCACAAATCTAGCCCCATAGCTCATGGAATCTTCTTGATTTTAGTATGTTTCCTCATTGAAATTTTCTATTTAACAAGGATGGCAGCTAGGTTTGATCATGATCCACTTATAATTTAGGTTTCATTCAAAACGGCTAGGGTTAGGGTTATGTGAGCATGAGACATTCTTGGGCCTAGGGCATACATGATCATAGTTGGGTGTACACATGATCTAATTTTTTTATGAACCTCTATCTCTAGTTCTTTTGAGCACACATGGACCCCTTTCTAATTTAATTTCCACACATGTGGGTTGGTGTACATGGGGCTAGGGTTTACCCACATGTGTGCACAAAGTGTGTGATGCTCATGGGATATTTTAGTGTGCATGGGCATAGGTGTACATGATCATGGCATCATTACCTGTGTGACTTGCGCACGCTTAAGGGTGGTCACACATTTTTGGGTTCACATGAAATTAATAAAAATTCATATCTTTCATTTGCCTATGATTTTTGGCCCTTAGCAGATATTTTTGGGTTCACATGAAATTAATAAAAACTCATAACTTCCATTTGGGTAGGCTTTTTCCATTTTATTTTCTAATTTAGATTCTACTAAAGCATATTAGGCAACTGAACCCTTAATTTGACAAATGAAATGAATTTTGGATTCCTAGACTGTGATTACCCTAGGTCTTATAATGTATACACGTCAACATGAATTTTAAAAAATTCAAAATAATTATAAAAATGAGTGGAAACTTGTTTTAATTATCATTATATGATATTTGATCAAGATAAAATTTATCTAAACATTCGGATAGCTAGAAACGTGCGCGAAAAAGTGTAAAAAAAACAAGGTACCTTGCTGCCGACCGCGGTCCGTGTTATGATGACCGCGGTCCGTGAATGTGAAAACCCAGAAAAAAATCCAAACAAACTGTGGACCGCGGTCCTCACAGGGCCGACCGCGGTCAATAGTGGAAAAACTGCAGAAACAAGAACTAGGTCACATTGGTGACCGCGGTCCTTGAAGTGATGACCGCGGTCTGTAAAGGGGTGACCGCAGTCCATAAAGTGAAGACCGCGGTCCAAGAAGAAAAACACTGTCCAATGACTGAGGTCCAAAAAGTGTGACCGCGGTCCGTGTGCGAGTTATATATACTTTTCAGGCGCAGAATTCCTCATTTTTCACTGAAATTGCTTGGGGTTGGAGAGGAGCGACGGGAGAGCAACTCAAAGGTGAGTTTTGTGATTTTCTTTAAGTTTTCTTTAAG
>JAJIYU010016576.1:0-12090 GCA_030144865.1 Tinospora cordifolia | reverse complement strand
TAGTGAACTTGAATGGGTATTGTTCAATTTGATTCTAGAGCCAGCCAACTACTCAATGGGTTTTGAGTTACTGTAAATATTTTTATTGGATTTGTTTAATTTTATCAAGAAAAGTTCAATTTGATGTAGCTTTGGGAATTCTCTACAAATAACTCTTCTTAGAAATTATATTTTTCATTGCATATTTGCATTTCGAGATACAACTTATACCCGAATTTATACTTGTCAACCTCTCAAAGTCTCCAAATGTTAATTACAACATAACTGGCAATCAAGAACCTACCTAGAAAGCTTAACGACTAGAAGGTACAACAGTTTTCCTTTTTTTTTTTATAGCATCCCCTCAAATTAAATCAGAGAGAAGGAAATAGGGTTAGGTTAGATATCAAACATTAGGAACGGAAAAATTGAAATTGACAGAGAATTAATTACTTTGTAATACATTTGAACATTTGTAACAATATATTATTTATACAAATTGAAATTTAATTATTATTTTATATGTTGCTTTTCATGACCTATGATTAATTACAACAAAACGCCAAATTTAGTTGCTACCAAAAATTTATCTTTGACAAATTAATATCTATGTCACAACAAAAATATACTTACCACTAGCATTATTTGTCCTAAATTGTAATATCATAGCAATGTTTAGCAAGTTCATAACAAAATATTTATAATGTTTAAATGTCATAAAAAGTTTTTACTACCTTTGCAAATTTTTTGCAATACCACGTGTTGTAAAGACTCATATTTTTGGACACTAAGTTGATGGATTCAATAAATGCGTTCTCATATATTTTTTAAATTTTTAATGAAAATAGATGAATTTTTTATTGTTTATTTTATCCATTTAAATTGAAGGAATTTAAATTAATTGAGAAAATTTTAAAATAAATGAATAGATAAATAAATGATAAATTTTTAGGAATAAATGTGATTTTTAGGGAGAAAATATGACTTTTTGGGTAATTATTTGAGTTTTTAAAAAAGAATCATGAATTTTTAAGAATTTATTCGATTTTGAGATAAAAATATTATTTTTTAGATAAAATGTTTGATTTTTGAGGAAAATGAAGGGTAAATTAATAAATGACAAAAAATAGAGGAAATTACAAAAAAAATATCATTATTTTAAAAATATTATCATAAATATTTTTATAAAGTTTTTTGTTTTCAATTTTATCAATATTTTGATTTTATTTACAAGAATATCATATTATAACCACTTTTTATATTATTTCATATTATTTGAAATTAGTATGTCATTTATCGCGCTTACCATATACAGCTATCTGTAATCGTAGCTTTGCTGTTCTTGGCGTTTCTATTTAGTTGATTAAAACGAAGCCACTTGAGCTGTAGAGCTTCGAGAATCTGCTTGAGCATCTCAAGAATCTGCTATTGAAGCTTTACTACCACTGTCTGCTCCTCCAAAATCATCTTCTCCTCTTCCAGCCCTGCTTCTCTAAAATAGATTGTTCAAAAGCACGTCAATTTGTTCTCACGATCGCAAGTCTCTTTCACGAGCAGAGCATTTAGAGACTTCAAATTCGCTAACTTCTCTGTTTGGTTCTCCATGACGGCTTCAACCACTTCTCCTGCTGGGCAATCTCTTCCTAGACTTCAGTTATTGCTGCTGTGACTGTGAAATCTTCTTCCTCGCCATTGCTTTGTGTGATTATTCGCTTTGTTCGTGTTGGCGTTGTTTGATCTGCTGCTATCGCTTGCCAACTGCCCTTGCTGCACTGCTACATTTTGTTCTGATCACCCCACTGTTGGTGTTCATTGCACCGTCTGCTTCACTATTTGTCTATTGCTCATCTATTTCGCTAGCCATTTTTGCTGCTACCATCCGCAGGTTGTTTTGTGCATTTTTTG
This sequence comes from Tinospora cordifolia, assembly GCA_030144865.1. Classification (NCBI taxonomy): domain Eukaryota; kingdom Viridiplantae; phylum Streptophyta; class Magnoliopsida; order Ranunculales; family Menispermaceae; genus Tinospora; species Tinospora cordifolia. Next base: position 10,206 of record JAJIYU010016576.1, on the reverse strand, counting down.
TTAATAATGGAGACCAAACAATTAATAGGTTTTGGGATGTTAATTGTACATATATTTTTTTCTTTTTATTTTTTTAATTGATGTATTCAATCTATATTGAGCAGCCAAGAAGTTTATAAAACTGTGTTGTTCTATAGTTTTTTATATAAAACTGTTATCATTATATATAATATATATATATATATATATATATATACAAAAAATATACTAGAAATTTTCAGAAAATGTACACAGAATATTTTTCTGCAAAGATGTTGAATAATGATCAAGAAAACAGATAACTGTATACACAAAATATATGTATAATATAGAGATAATATATAAAAAAAATATACATAAAAGATATCATAAATATACATAAAATATACACAGAATACTTTCTTGTAGAAGAAGAAACAAAGAATGACAAAGACAAAGCAAGGAAGAAGAAGAAAGAAGAAGCATGGGGTGGTTGCTAGAAGAAGAAGGAAGGGGAAATCTGCCCGACTAAGCTTGTAAGTGTTGTAATGGCGGCTTCTATTCTTGGTCAGGGAAGAAGCAGCAGCGATGGGAAGAAAATACTGATCTGCTCGAAGAAGCAGGATGGAGAAGAACAACAACAACAACAGTATTAAGAAAATATTGATCTTTTGGATAGCGTTGTAAGCAGCCTAGTTGAAAACGATAAAAATAGAGGTGAAAAGAAAAGGTCATTAATGGCATCTTGTGTAGAAGATGAGTACAAAGATGGAGAAGAAGAAGCAGGATGAGTACAAAGATGGTGTGTGTGCAGTTGTGGGAGATCTGCCGGAAGAAGAAACACGATGGAAATCTATCGGAAGAAGTAGGATGGAGAAGAAGAAGAAGAAGAACAACAGTAGCAGCAACGATCACAAGGGAAGAATCGAACAGGGGGAAATTTGACAAAAGAAGAAGAAACAAAGCTTAATCAGAAGAACAACAATAACAGCAACGACCGATAGGGAAGACTCGAACACGGGAAAATCTACAGGAAGAAGAAGAAGCAGATGGAGAATGACGATAACAATAGTAGCAAGAGCGACCGAATTTGGAAGAACCAAAGAAGAAGTAGGCAAGCAACGACCAAATCTGAAAGAACCAAAGAAGAAGCAGGCAAACAGTGACCAGATTCAGAAGAACCAAAGAAGAAGCAAGCAAGCAGCGATAGGAAGAAGAAGCAACGATGGGAGCTTACTAGTTACGATTCAAATTTGCCTTTGCAATCTTCTGTGGATTTGCAATGCAATGCGATTGACTACGATTCAGTGTATTGCGAAAGAGGTAAACCGGTAGTCTAGTAAAACACAAGCATAAGCAGAAACGAAATCTGAAAAGAACGGTTTCGTTTTGGTTCGGTTCAGGTGAGTTTGGGTTATGGGTATGAAACCCACAACCCGACCCAAAGAGTTCGGGTTGAGCATTTAAAACCCAAACCAACCTAAATACGCTTTAAAACCCAACCTAAAAGGTTCAGGTCGGTCGGTTTAATCGAGCTAATGAACACACCTAGACTGAGTCGGACCAAGCTTGACCTAGTTGATTGAGTTGACTGCATGGCTTAGAGTTGACTGTGTAAACCAAAATTTGACCAAATTAATATAAATGGACCACAATTGACTGAGTCAATCCTTTGGTTGACCAAAGACTATAGAATTAGATTTGAGCCAAGCTTCATGTAAATATTAAGAAACCATGTTGATTAGGTAGGATCAAATGTTATCGTGACGCGATTGATTACGAAGGGAGCATCGAGAGTCGAGCGTCCTAGTGAGTAGTGTTTTCTAGTTTATAACTTAAAACTTGTTATTTTGTATATAAATAAAATGTTATTACATATTGCAATGCATTTACAATCTTTAAATGGGTTTTTAAATGAAAAATGTCTACCGAATCTCGAGATTTGAGGCACTGAGTTAGGGTATTAGATGTGTTGGAGGCATTGAGGACCTGAAGCCACCGTACTTGGGGTATGTGTTGTGTCGGTCTTTCAATTGGCCCAGTTGTTGAGGATTTGAAACCATCATACATGAGGTATGTGTTGTGTCTATCCTTAGGATACTATATCAGAATACGCCTAATTGTCTGGCGACCCGCTCAAGTAGATTTCTTATTACCTTCAAGGCTAGGGAGAGCCTCTACATAAGTTTTCATCATTAAAACCATTTTCAAAATGAAAGGTGCACGACTGCATTGTGGATTAAAAATTCATTAACTGTTGCATTTACTCACATAATATTATTGTTTATGCATGCATAGCATTGTTTTATGAAATTCTTGCTTTAAGTCATAGATTGGACTACATTACTCACTGAGCCCGCTGTGGACAAATTTGTTCACTATTCTAACATTTCAGGTCCTTCTACTATGGATAAGGGCAAGAAAGTAGTCATAGCACAACACCGCGTTCTTCACACCATTCACTGTTTTGAGAGTTAGAATGATATATAGGGGTGAAGAAAACTTTGTAAATATTTTGACTTAGATATTCCTACTACTGCTACATTTGTGTAACACCACGATTCCCGAAACACTCACAATTACTACATTGATCTCGTTCTTAGAGATACATACATATTCATATTTATATTTTGTCACATGACATTGTCGAGAACCAAGATTTTACTTCTTTCATACAACAATAACAAATATCCTAGTCCCACCAGGTCACATCCCACAAAATTATATGAGTAAATAAATAAATAACGAATAGGTTTAACTAAAAACATGGAATGTCATATTTATTAAATTTAACTCGATAATAATCAAACTAACATTTGGCCCCATGACCTTGTTCTAAATAACAACTCAACAAAAGAAATAAATGGAGATTCTCTGACTACTTGCCTAACTAAAGATAATAATAACTTATGACTAAAATAACCTCATCAAGGAGGTTTATCACTAACTACACTCTACTTTGTCTCATCAATGGTAGTGCTCAACTACTGGGTACCTGCGCTGAAAAATAAGAAATGGGGTGAGCTCAAACAGCCCAGTGGATTATATACAATATATCTCAAACATTATTAAAGTCAAAACACAGAATATGCAAACACTTATCAAACATTAGGCGTTTCAAGCAATTCAATTGTTTTCTAGTTTACATTCAGACCGAAAGAACCATCCTCAATGTTCTCATCAAAGCAATAAGCGCCCAACGCTGATGACAAAGAGGAGTTATGCCCATCATCCAATGTCTAGGAACTAGGGTCCAACCCAGTGTTCCATTTCAAATATAATATCAATTTCATAATTTGAGAACACCCACAGTGATCAATTGTGACTTATTGAGTCAGTAAGTGGTTTAGTTCTTGATTACAGTGATCTTAAAGTGTTTAACAAGATCAAGTTTCTAGCATGTTCAATGTCTTCTACTTCCCACACATAACCAAAAATATTGTAAAGACATGAATTCAGTATGCACATGATTATAACACATGTTATTCAATACATAAAGCATATCGCTCATCATATCATACATGTATGAATTCAATCAATCACAATTATGATATAATCATACCCTAACATGCTCCTATTATTCAATCAAATAAGCACACAATCATAATCCAATACGAAAGAGCATGGTAATTATTTTCATCTGTCAGTGCACTTCGTCAACTCCTGTTCTTTGTACACTGTCAACTCGAATGTCGTAACTTCTTAATCTAAAATATTTAAGGTAATTGTTTTTCGTAATTGAGCATCATATAATATTGTTAAACCATAAATTTACTAATTTCTTAACAAACATGACAAACAGTGCATCATTCACCTTTTCAATGCATTCAATGCGTACTGTTCCCCTTTTTCGATAATTGGACTTGACTTACCCTTTTTTCAATTATGAACATTCACTATCTAATTACTTTTAAAACCTTTTTAAAACCCTCTGAAGCCATTAAATATTCAACCATGACCAGCATGCATCATGTGCATGAAATCATAGTCGTTTTAACGACTTATACACATATTCTCAAGATTTGATATATATTAAAATCTTACACCCATTTTTAGCCTCTAAGGCATATTTAACCATCAATTTTCAGCAAGTTACCTTGCTGGTTTCTGATTCATATATGCATCAAACAACACCCTATTAGTGATCATGCTTAACCATCTCTTAAACATACATGTATCCTAATTATTTCATGCATACAGTTCTTATGGGTGTATGCATAGTGTGTTATTTTATAGCACTCCAATATTAACGTTACATGTAACTTAGATCCTCATTTTTCAGCAACCAACTTGCTGGTTTTTAACATCCAAATGTGTGGGACTCTCACCAAATTTGCAATTACACTCAATTGTCACTTAAACATGCCTATACCCTAATTAAATCATGCATACATGCCTTGTTTGTATGTTTTAATTGCTGGTTTTTCATCAAATAGCACCTTATTAACATCACTTTACCATACATATCATTAATTTATACATGCATCATGCATAGTTACTAGTTTCATGAACATACATGCATATTTGATCCCTTTTCCCATATAGAAGTTATTTCCTTCAAGCTTTCATGTTTTCATAAACTTGTAACCCTCTAAATCATAAGATTTATTGCTGGAAATTAAAAAGTGACCATAAGAAAGGAATAATATCATTATACCTTACTACCGTTGCCCGAAATGTCTCGTTGATGATGTGTGCTTCAAAAGAGAGTTCTTCGCTCTTCTTTGGGCTAATTTACGTTTCTGTTTTGATGATGGAATAGCAAAAAAATTTCTGATAGAAAGAATGATCACATCAAGGGGTGGAAAGAAGAAGAAAAGAAAAAGTAGAGAGGGTAGTGAAGATAGTATAGGGTAGTACCAAGTAGAATGGATCCTTATGGCTTTACGTGTGCAATATCGACCTTTTGTGATGTTCTTCAATGGTTGGAACAAGGAGACGTCCAGCATTTAAAAAAATTTACAGTTCAAATATACGGTTACTGTAGCATATTTAATGTTCAAATATACGGTTATTGTAGCAAGTACTATTTTGTAAGCAGACAAAATAAATTTCGGCGGTTAATGTAGCTACAGTAACAAACTATTCACCATTATTTAGTTTCGTCTTTTTTTGTCAGAAAAATCTATATAAACCCCCCACCCCCCCCCCCCCCTCCCATTTTGAAAATTCAGTCTAGCAATAAAGAAATAATTTCTTTGCTTACTCTCTTTTTTTCTCTTATTCTTCGACTGTTCTAGACAACAAATATAGTAGTAAGAAGGGAAAAACCCTAGTTTCTACATAGCCGTAGTGAAGATCTACTGTTGGGCACCTCTTTTGAAGTATTCGGAGGGCTCTACTAATCAAAGTAGGTATAACAACTTTGCCCTGGTCTCTATTTAAGATCGGAGATGTCGTTATTCATGTATACGTAGTCTACTATTTACAAGTATGGTACTGTTCAGTATTACTATTTAGTACTGTTCATATATATGATGCTATTCATATATACGGTACTATAAAAATGTACTGTTCAAAGACAGTTATTAAATCACATTTTCAAAACGTAGATCCTAAAGACTAATAAACGAAGACTCGAAATAAGGGGGAATAACAACACAAAGATTGAGGTGGAAGTGATTACCTTACTCTCTAGTATTATTTGAATTTTAATGCTGAATATGTGATGTTTACATCGTTTGAATGTCTAGAAATTTGCAAGGATATTGATTTAATGATTTGTGAAATTCTTTCCTTTCTCCTAATTTATATTGTTTATGACCGAGAGAGTATGCTCTGTAGTTGCGTCTTGTACAATCTTCTACATCAGAAATCGAAAGGCATTATTTTCATTTATGTAAATGTTGATTTATGATGTCATACTGATGGGGTGTTTTAATACTGTCGAAATACTTATTCTATTATGCTCTGCACACAAAAATAGAATTAAATAAAGATTTCAACCACGTACCGACGCAGGGATGGACGTCCTTTGTGTGTGTTCCATGCAAAATTAGAACTGGTTGTCAGGATTGATACTAGAGTGGACTAAGTTTCAGAATGATCCCACTTCACAGAGAAGAGTTTGAGTTTCAAGATTGATCTCGCTTCCCAAATCTGGAGCACAGAGGTTAACCCCTTTCAGTCTCATTAATGATTGTTGACAAATAAATGTTTGAAATGCTTAATGAATGATAAGTGTTTGCATGTTAAGTGTTTGATTTAAATAATTCTATTGATGTACTGTGCATGATCCACTGGGCTCTTGAGCTCACCCCACTCACTCTTTTTCAGGCAACTATTGAAGACATTGCTGCTAGCAAATCAATGTAAATCAGTAATAGTGTGCCTCAAAGTATGAGGATATTAGAAAATAAACTATATTGTAGGGCATGTGACCCACCATATTTGATCATGTCAGTTGTTGGTCATCAGGCCATACAGTATTTATATTATCAAAAGTTGGCTATGGAGCCCACAAGATTATTCATTACTCTGGTCATAAATAAATGTCTTTAGTTATTGTGTAATCTCAAGGTTATTGCTATTTTATTTCTAAGCAAGTGTATTTATATTTTATTTTATACCTTGGGATATGATCTAGTGCAACTAAGAGATGTGACAGATGATGTAAAGAAAAAAGTAATATCCCTAGTTCTCAGATTGAAAGCAAGATTGACTGCACTTGAAGGTAACGACGTCTCAAGCTACGAGACAACCACATCGCCTATGACATATGTGACAAATTCAGGAGCTGAGGTGTTACAAAGGTGGTATCAGAGCCTAGGCCGTAGATGCTTTGGGTAAGTATTAGATAAAAAAAAGTGGCTGATCAGATAAGTCCCTTAATTCTAATTAATATAGAAAGCCCTACCTCTTATTTTGGAAATTAAAATCGTGTTGAAAAAAATTATTTAAAAAAAAACATATGTTTTCCAATTATTTTGTTTGGATACAAAGACTATAAGCTGAGTTGATGGTGGGTAAGCCTTGTCCCGAGTAAAGTTAAACATTGAAAGGGAGGTGGGTTATCCCGCTCTAGAAAATGCGATTGTTAAGCAAACTTCGATCTCACCGCCCGATCTGGAGGTTGTCCCACTAGCCCATACGAGTAGTCGAAGTGTAAGAACACTCTTATTTTCTATAAAAAAAATCAAGAGGTGGTAAATTAAGGGCAAAGAATTGACCACAGTTTAAAGTAGATGTCAAAAGTGGTATCGAGAATAGATCAATGTTGTCAATTTGACAAAAAAACCTTTTAAGGAGGATTTGAGGCCCTAGGTCTAGGGAAGAGACCTTAGGTAGAAACTTAGGTGTTGCTAAGGGTAGCACAGTGGATCATAAATAAAAGCTTTTAGGGCATAAGCTAAAGACTGATAACGTGTGAAAATGAAACACTCGTTTGGTCAGGAAATGAAACTAGGAGGATCTTGTACCCTCAGTTTCTATGTGGTATGAGACGCATAACAATTTGGGGGTATAAAAGAATCTTGAACTCGGAGAATGACGGGCCATGTTTGGTGAATGATCGGTGGCTTTGGACAAACTTGTTTCCCTATGTTTGGCTGGTATGGGACAGTCAAGTATAGTGAGGCTTGGAAAGCCTTAGAAATTGAGACATTTGCGAAATTGATTGGGTATAGTAAAATCTCGGAGTGGACGTCTATGTCGAAGGGCAAGGGTGGTATGGGACACACGAACCTAGAGGCATGAGCGGAAGCCTAGAATTCTACTATGCTAGCATAAACTTCTATTATCGAATGAATGAGTATATGATGATCCTACTGTTTGAAGAATACACTATTAGACCACTGGACAAATCGAGAACTTAGAAACCTGAATCTAGAGTCATGATAGAACGAATTAAACAAAAACAACAGAAATAAATACTAAATCAACGTTAATGTGTAGGTAATGGCCGAACCTAAGAGAGACACAACAAAGGATGCTACCTCTAACGACACCAACTCTCAGGAATGAAATTACCAAAAGAGTGATGGAGCAGATAGAGCAAACGCTATCTCGAATGATACTTCAGGTGGCACCACAACCGCAAGTACTGGAACAGATTCTGATACAGCAGCTAATGCCAGCATCTGAGATTCCGGATCATCAGGAGGAACCAGAAGACTTGGAAGACAATAAACATAGAAAGTTGCTATTAGAATTGAAAAAGCTGGGACCATCACAATTTTATGGTACTACAGATAACTTAACAGCTGACCATTGGTACCAGGAATTAGAAAAATACTTGGATGTGTTGAGAATAATGGGTCCTAGCAGGGTAGCGTTGGTTACCCATCAATTCAAGGGACCAACTAAAAGCTGGTGGCGGATGGTAAAGGCAAACCCGACCGTTAATGTTAGCAGAATGAACCGGGAAGAGTTTAGGGAGATATTTTATGAGAAATTCTTCCCTGAGCAACACTGATAAAGATGCAGGAGAACTTCGTTCAGTTGAAGCAGAAAGAGATGACAGTGGCCGAGTATGAGGCCAAATTTATCGAATTGGCCAAGTTCTCATCTGAACTAATCAGTGAAGAGAAGAAGAAGGTCAACCGCTTCACTCAGGGTCTCAAGATTGAGATCCGAAAATTAATAAGGACAACCTGCCCAAAAACGTACAGAGAAGTCATAGATAGGGCATTAACCATAGAGCAAGAGCTGAACTTCGAACAAAGGTTGAGAAACAAAAACAAGAGACCAAGAGGTAACAGAGACCACTAGGGAGATCAGAAGAGAAGGAATGCTAATAAGAGCGATGAAAACAAAATGTCCCAATGGCAAAATGTAACACTCCGTATTTTAATTAGACACGTAAATTAATTTAAATAGAAATAAATGAGTATGAATATACGTATGTGTATAAAATACGTGTATAGGTACGTGTTAATTATATACATGTATAAAAATAGACATTACATGTATAAATTAATTAAAGCAAATAAATGGGTAGAAATTAATTAAATTGAGTTATTTAAATTAAATAAAGGGGTATATATATATACATATATATATGATTTGGATGATTAAGTGGGTTAAGAAAAAAAAAATGAAATAAGAAAAATAAAGAATTTAAATGAAAGTAACTTATATATCAAGTGGGTTAATATTATACAATTCATTTGGCTATATATATATATATATATATGCATGGAATATAATGTGATATATGCATGCATGGTGTGTAGGTGACTTTAATTAGTTGATGTTGCTGATTTTATAATATTTATATGCAATAATGAACCACAAACATGAGGATATATATTATTTATGGGTTACATGGAGGAATTAAAGTGTGTTGCTTGGTACGTTGGTGGAATAAGAAAAACAAACAAACCAAAAAAATTCATGTGTTAATAACATGTTTTAGCTAAGTGGGACGGTGCATGCAAGCAAATTGGAGCAGCAGGTTGACATATATATAATTAGTAGTAGAGCTAATGGGAAAGATGGTGTTTTGTAAATGAATAGGTAGGCACGTGAGAATGATGGAGGATATTAATGGGACGGTGGAGTTGCTCTTCAATTTTGCATTCTTTTCTTTCTTTCGTTTTACAATTACAGAGCATTTTTCTTCACTTCCACTACGTACAGAGAACGATAACAGAAGAGAGAAAACCCGGTTTTTCGTCAAATTCGACCCATAGGTAAGCCTTTTCTTCAAATTTTAGTTACAAAAACGCTAATTAAGCTACGTACTACGATTCTATCGGTGTAATTTTTAGTAAAATTGGTATTTTATAGTTGTACCTGAAAATGGGGCATTTTTCTACAGTGAGTGAAACTCAACAAAAATTATACCAAAACACTCCTGGTGATAAGTAGATCCTAGATATGTGGTTAGATTGTGTTAGTTTATCCTGCAGATTTTAAAATAAATACCCAAAGTTTTATAACATTTGGATAAGCTTTTGGGTATGTTAAACCCAAATAAAACTCTGATTGAGACCCATAGAAATGTAGATAATGAAAATACGTACCCATCGACACCAAAATTATGAATTTTGGATATCAATTGGAATTTTGGTGAACGATTGAGCAATGGGGTTTTTAAGAAAAAATATAGAAAATTACAAAAAATATGATTTAAAATGCCTATTCAAGTTATTTTCTGCCATAAAAAATTTTTATAAGAGTAGAAAATTAGTTTTCTGATTACTGAGCTTATTCGAGTCAATGCGCGTCAATACGCGAGGTCTGATGTGCGTTTATGATTAAAAATGAGAAATAAATACATTAGAAATTGGTTATAGAAATGAATTT